>JAEQBH010008137.1:0-169956 GCA_016808115.1 Tetrastigma voinierianum
CGATCCTAGGGAGTGAATATCTTGATTGCGGTGACTAACTTTGTTCGATTGCTGTATCTATACCTGGCCATGAGCTGCAAATCTTTCTTTTCACGAAGGTGGCAGGCTCCCCATGGGGATATGCTCGGTCGAATGAATCCCTTATAACAATTCTTCCTAGAGCCTTAAGCTTTCGACTCTGCGGGAGCCATCACATGGGAGGAATGGAAATGGGCTCAGTCCACAGGATGAATCAATGGTGAATTTCAGCCTCTCTTTCTGGAGGTAATCCTGCAATATCATCTAGGAACACATCTAGGAACTCTCTAACAATTTGGAATCTCATCTACCATAGTCCTGTTCCTTGTCTCCACCACATAAGTTTGATAGCCACGGCTTGACCCTTATGCATCATTCTTTCTTTGCCATAGCGGAGATCATATTGAAAGGAAGATAACTCTGTAGTATTCCTTAAACTTTACCTAAATTTCCACTGGCCTGAAACTTTACTTCCTTTTTATAACAATCTAATGTGGCTCTTTATGTGGCGGGAGACGGCCGATCCATCTGAGAACCACATGAGTCCCTCGTATCTAAGGCTCTGAATCATTTGGGAACTCGTCCCCGATTAGAACTCTTATCTTTGATTTACTGCGTTTGAGAATAGCAGTTTCTAATTTGGAGGAAACTCTCATACGACCCTCTAATGGCTGGGTCTCTATCTGGAAGCGATCTAAGAATGGCTTAGATGCAAATGAATGCGTGGCTCTGGGTCCACTAATGTATATGCATCATGATGAGGATAGAAATAATACCGGTGACCACGTGCGGGTTTGTCTGCATCTTCTTGAGTCACGACGTAAACTTTGGCTTAGTGCGAGGCCTGTACGTATCCACTGGGGCACTACCTCTGCCTCTGCCGGCGCCTCTACTGTGGTGTGCTAGCCTCACTTGGAAACCTCTCCTGAAGACTTAAGTGCTTTCGTCTTTGGTCTTTGGGGTAAATTTAGGCGGCTGCGATGTCTACATTACCGATCGTGAGGCACTCCACAATGAAATCACCTTCACAGCCCTGATGGAAACACCTGTACTATATCTCTTACCTCCCCATGGTGTCGCCTCGAGCACATCGGCCAATTTGGGAGGAATACTGCGGGTCTGCTTGTGTGGGGGCCTCATTGATCCCTGACTAGAGATAGCTCCTCGACCTGCACCTCGGCCTCTATAACCTCTACCCTTGTTTCTCTTTTTTGTTGTACTGGCATCGGGCTACATTTGGGAAGTGCTGGTGCACTCCTCTTACTTTCACCTTGCCTGCTACGATACATAGGCGCAGTGCTGCTTTCCCGACTCGAGCGACCTCAGCTAAATCCCCAAATCTATTATGGTGCGATAAATGCACTCGATTCGATATAAATCACTCGCAGAATACCCATGGAATATCAGCTTGATATAGGGAGTTCAATCAGTCTGGTTTGAGAACTTCTTCTCATACGATGCTGACATGTTCTTTTGTTCTAATCTGAAGAACTCCTCAATCTTTGAATCCTTGTGACTCTGAGGAAAGAATCTATCAGTGAACTCTTGCTAAAATTAGTCCCATGTTATTCCATCAGGATACCTCCTATCCACGGCATCCCACCAATCCTTAGCCACGTCTTCCCGAGAAGAAAGCGTGGAAAAGCAGACTCTCTGCCTTGCTCATCCATGCAGCCCATAACTCGTAAACCTTGTTTACTCGGTCTAGCCATAACCAGGCTGCCTCTGGATCACCACTGCCGTCATATGGCTTGGCGCCCAGCTTCTGTACTCTCTCTATCGACCTCCCGGGTTCTTCAATAACCTCTCTAGGTGGCGGTGGAGGTTCTGTGTGATGGGTCGCTATAGCCTATATCATAATCTGTGCCACACCTTTCTGCTAAGTGACAATCCTAGCACTTGAGCTCATGGTGGCAGAGGATGGTCGAGCTGACTTCTTCTTCGGAGGCGATTCATATAGATAGGTGAAGTACTAGGGTGTAACTCGTGCAAGTCTCTGACCCTCCCGGTGGGAATCCCGATGGCTCATCAGGAAAACATCCTCCTTCTCTGAAACTACTTTCGAGGTAGATCTAAGTCCGGTCTCCTCTCGTCCTCGAGGTAAGGCTTGCTAGTGACTAGCTAGCGTCACGACACTGGACTCGTACATCACGGGGCAAAATATCATGCTTGTCCCCTAACGTATGCTATGCATCCGGAAGTAGTACCAAGATGTCTGAACTTTGAAAGAACATTCTTTGGTGGAATGGGATGAAAGAAAGAATCGCTGAGTTTCGTTTCTAGGTGCCTAACACATCGTAGTGTGAGCATCAAGGCCGCGGGAGATACGAGTTACTCCTTTATTCTAGTATGGAAATGGGAGAAGATCCACCATAGTTTTTGTGACGGGTCTTCCACGGACCGGAAGAAAGCGACATGATGCTATATGGGTGATAGTAGATCGATTGATGAAGTCTTCTCATTTTCTGCCAGTTAATGTTGAAGATTCTTTAGAAAAGTTGGCTTTGTTGTATGTGGACGAGATGAGCAAGGGCTTCATGGGGTTCGATTTCGATAGTTTCGGAGGTCGAGGACCTCAGATTCGCATCCAGGTTTTGGCCTAGTTTGCAAACAACTTTAGGTACTCGCCTATATTTTAGCACAACATTTCATCCTCAGACAAATGGTCAGTCAGAGAGGACTATTCAAACGTTAGAGGATATGCTGAGAGCTTGTGTGATGGAATTCAAGGGGAGTTGGGATACTCATTTGGCACTAATGGAGTTCGCCTACAACAACAGCTATCAGGCCAGTATAGAGATGGCCTGAATTTGAGAGCCCAACGTATGGTAGGGAAATGTGGGACTCAGTGTCTTTGGGATGAGTTAGTGAGAGAGAAGACTATATGCCACTGAACTAGTACCGTCACTTTAGAAAGTGAAAGTTGTTGGTGATAACTTGAAAATAGCAAGACATAAACGAGAAAGTTATGCGGACAGTCGTGGGAGCTTGCAATTCGAGATAGGAGACTAGGTGTTTTTGAAGATTTCCCCTTGGAAAAGTGTTTTGAGATTTAGGAAAAGAGGCAAGCTTAGTCAGGGTATATAGGACCTTATGAGATTGTGAAGCGAGGTGGGACGTGGCTTATAAGTTGAAGTTACCCAGGGATTATCAGGATTCATGATACATTAATGTCGATGTTGGGAAAGTACATTCAGATCCTTCACATGTGTTAAGAGGCAACCAATGCGGCTAAGAGGGCACGACATGAGGAAACACACGTGCGGATTGTAGATGCAAGGAGCGGGGTGTTGAGGGTAAGGTAATTCCTTTGGTTAAAGTCACATGGAAGAATCCGCATGTGAGAGGCGGCTACTTGGGAGCGAAGCTCGAATCTTGTAAGTGGTATCTGGAGTATTTTCGAATAAGGTACCTTCCTTTCCTTTAGTTTGATTTTCATTCGGGACGAAATGTTCCTAAGGAGGGAGAGTTTGTAACGCCGAGTCCACAGGAAGGTGTACGATGCGTAACCACGGCGCGCAAATGAGCACTAAGTGTCATTGCCATATTTTTTGGGAGTTGTGGTTTAGGACGAAATTGTGAAATGATAATTATGGAACCGGATTTGTATTAGAACAAGGTTAAAATAAATGGTGATCCAAATGGGATAAAGGGCATAATCAAAGAAGATAGTATGCGAAATTGAAATAAACAAGTTGATTTGCAATATTAAAATTCTTGAGGGACTTAATTGCAATTAAGGTAAATATGAGACTATAAAAGGAGAGAGGCAAACAAAATGTCTCATTTGTTCTCATTTATTAGAAGCGACCCATAGGAGAGAGAGAAGAAAGGAGAAAGAAAAGGAAAGAGAAGAGGAAGAAGAAGAAGGAGAAGGAGAAAAAGGTATGTTTTCATTTTGGAATCATGTGTCCTTTGGTTCCTAGGATTTGGTATGGAATTAGTGACTCCTTGTGCTGGGGTTTTGTGAAGAGATCACATTAACCTAAGTTCTTTGAAAGTTTTGTGGGTCCAGCCCTACGTAGAAAAGAATAAACATGGAATCCATTATATTTATATGATTTTGTAGATTGGTGGACCTAGGGTTGGTCGGCCAGGATTTTCACCTAGGGTTTGGTTATATGAGGTTCTAAATCACCAATTCAGAATGTTATGGGAGTGGCTTTGGATGAATTCCTTGTTGATTCTTTGAGGTATTATGGAATATAGAAGTTGTATGAAATGGTACGAGGAAAAAGAAGCAGTATGGGCAAATTCCGTGGTGCGGGTACCGCGAGGGCGATGCAGGTGCCACCCAGGCAGGAAGCTTGATCCGATCTGGTCACCGTCTGGCGATGCCGTGCCTGTGAGAACCGTCGGTACGGTGCCGATCAAGTAATGCGTACGCGATTGCTAAAATGCCCCGGTGTTGTATTGCTGGCATGGCCCCAAGCCTAAATTCACTTTACCAATTGTATAGGAACCTTACTAAAGTTAAGAGAGGTTCAAATAAGATTGGAACTGCGATGAAAAAGCGTGGCGTACCTCGCCTTCGGCGATAATTGATAAGTAGACATTGCTATAATGCGTTAAGTTTATACGTTATACATAGGCGATTAATGTGTTCGCTCTATTCGTTTGGTATGTAGGCTAAGCGAGGCGGAAAATTGTGGAATCATGCTCGGTTTAGTAAGTAGAAAAGGTGTTCTAAACCTATTTTTCAAATACTAGTGTATTATTACTAAACTATTTTACGGTATTTAATTGTAAGACAGAAATCAATTTTCACCAAAATGGCAAATCATAATTTCGGTCAAAAATCGAAATTTATTCTCTGAATCTCGGATGATGTTTCAAATTTCCATAGTTGGAATCTTCTTGCAAAATCTAGCTACCACGTCGAATTTCGTTTGAATTCCAGGAACGGTTAGAATTTCACGTTTTCGAGCCATAAGTATCGGTCTGATAAGGCTTAAATATTTAGTGACAAAGTCACATATAACATGTACTCATGTGACATAAGTTGCATAGTAGAGAATGATGAAATGGATCTGTCAGGATCGTGCCACGTGTGAAAAGAAATCGAAAGGGACATGGAAGGCATTTTGGACTCTGTGTAGATAAGACAAAACAAATAGTGTTTGTCTCCTGCAGAGACCCAGAAAGCGTGAGAAGAGGGGATACGGTGGGGGTGCTGGAATGGGATTTTGATTTTTAGAAGAGGAAGGACCTCGCCTCTCTAGATTTCAGGAGATAGGCCAGTCGGGTGTCGGGATAAGAAGGAAAGTCGCTGCGCGCCGAGGCCCCTACGGAGGTGGGCTCAGGTTTGAGGAGTTTCGACAAATCATTGAGTGAGGGTTTCATCCTGCTTGTTTTTTACTTTATTTAAGTGTTTTGTAATGTTGAGTTGGTGTGAGACGGGGGCGTTTTGATGGTCGAAACTTGGGACCCGGGTGATGAAAATTTTGGAGACTTTTGGGTATGCGACCGTCCGGCGATTGGGCTGACATTGTTGGAAATTAAGCATTCAGTAGGTATGTATGAGGCCGATGGGTATGGAATTCGGTTCCGCAAAGCGACGCGGAGGAGTGGAACGCGTGAATGACCCACTTGCTGTTTTGGATTTGCCGCTTGATTGGTTGTATAAACGGACCATAAATGTCCATGTGTTTGACGTGGAATTGTTCGTGGGTGACTTGAGTTGGTTGATCAAAATTCAATAGGTTGTCGCGAACTTCTTGTATTAATGCTGATGTCACAATTATATGGAATATAATTGTGTGTATAAACCATTGGAGATGAAATTGTGATTTGCTCGATTATATGGAATATAATTGTGTGCTTGAACATTGGAGATGAGATTGTGTTTTAGTTCAAGTGAGCTAATTTGGGTGATTGTTGATATTGTTGAATTACATGTGATGGTGTAAATTGAGAATATATGCATATTGGGTATATTGGTATAAATTGTGTTGAAATGAATAAACTTGGTTGTGTGGAAATGGATAGGTTAATGCATGAACTTCTTGTATTAATATGATATCACAATTATATGGAATATAATTGTGTGTATAAACCATTGGAGATGAAATTGTGATTTGCTCAATTATATGGAATATAATTGTGTGTGGATTGGAGATGAGATTGTGTTTAGCTAGTGACCTAATTTGGGTGATGGTTGATATTGTTGAATTACATGTGGTGTAATTGTAGGTTGAGAATATATGCATATTGATATATTGGTTGAAATGATTGAAATGACATAATGCATTTCACTTAACACCTTTGAGTAGCCTAGAAATTAGGTGAGTGCGGCATGAAATTGAAGAAAAGCAGCGTTTTTTAAAAGGAATTTCACGGGATGATTTTGGAGAATGGGGTTGGGAGGCAGTCCAATCGATCATTTGGATAGGGACCAACATTGTTTCGGAAGGTTCTCCAACACATGCGCCTTGGAGGGTAGTCCTATGGCCTTTCACAGATACTTGATGAGTATAGTTTGAAAACAACAAGAATTGTTTTTTGAAAAAGATGTTTTCTCATACATGGCTTGAAGCGAGTGTGAAGTCGGTGAGGACTCGGGGCGTGGGTTGGTCATTTAGACATTCAAGTAGGATCACAATTTGCTTGAATGTGTGTTTTACTTTTGGAGCATTACACATATGCACTTAAGAGGTGGAGTAACCCACTTAGGGTGATTCCACTGCGGGCGATAGCTCACCTTGTCGAGGATATTATTTTCGGAATACGGGGGCTGAAGACGGCTCTTCTTAGAGACGATTTGAAAGAAAGTAGGGTTGTGGCTTTGGTTTTAGTTGGATACATGTATTAGAATGTTTTAAACTTTTAATATATGTTGTATAAGAGTAAATTATTAACTCTTGAAACTATGGTATATAGTTGGGATTATTTGGATGAGCATTGGTTTATGGGCCCAAGTGGCCGTTTTCATTCATATATATGTTATATTGGATTTCTTGGGACAGGTTTGTATATGGGTAGAGCTCCCCGTACAAGGAGACTGTACTGTTTCGGTGAGATGTTGGGTCACGACATTCCGCAGTGTTTCGCGAGGATTGTGGTAGTCAACGAGACACCACGATTTTAGGCGTCACATTAATGGTTTGATGGTAAACCATATTTGAAAAGCAAGCAAATGGTTTGATTTAAGCCATAATTAGCAATGATAGGTTTATGGCAATAAATGGTTTGAACCAGCAAACCATATTTAAAAGCGAAACAATGGTTTTGAATTGTATTAAACGTAACAAATAATAGCGAAGCAAAAGAATATTTTTGAAAACAAGTCTAACTAAAATCCCCAGTCTTCAGCAACATACGGTCAGAGGTATTCCTTACATGCACGGTGGTGTTAGGATATCATTCATGCATTTAAGATTTGCCTAAATTCGAGCAAACTTAGGTCATGCATCATGGCATTGAAGGCAGAGTGGCGCGTGCGAGTATATAGGGTTAACATGTTAACTTCGTATGGTGAGTAGAAGGCCGTTCCAGTTCCACATATTTCGGAAAGGTGGAGTGAAGTGTGCGGGCCTTCCACAGGTGGCGGACCAGTCCGATACGGCCACCCGGTCGATCACCCGGGCTCGAGTGTTCACTAGGGTCTGACAAAGCGGGAAGGCCTCCGGTGGTTGATGATTTATAAACATGTTTATGCGAATTTTGAAAAATCGACCGCTGAATTTTGCGGTTGACAGGCTCCGGAGTGTTTGTTTTAATAACCATTGAGCCAGTACAAATTAGTGATTCTGTAGCGGTTGGCGAGCTGCGTTTTATTTTAAAGCATGCGGTTGAGCCCAGGCTTCCATGTTTATAAAAAGTTTTATAAACTTTTAAAGCAAGAATTTGAGAAGAGTTTTATAAACTTTTAAAGCAAGAGATTTGAGAGAAATTTGAGAAACTTTTAAAGCAAAGCAAAGCAAAGTAAGCCAGCGAAACTACGGAAAATATCTTATAAAGAGTTTTACATTTTGAGATATTTTCAAAAGCAAAACGTTTTATAAAGCATACACTTCCTGAGCTCGTTTTGCTCATTATTTTTGTGTTTTAAAAACTATTTTCAGTGCGAACCACGATGGATGACTGGAGGCGGATTAAGTTCTATTGACTTTAGAATCAATGCTGTTATTAATAATATTATGTAAGGAAATACTTTGAAATGGTATAATGGAGCATATGTATGTACATAGTATAGTTTTGTGAAAATGTATTGAGCCTGAGGCTCTATTGAAAGAATATTGTTGGTTGCCATATTTAGGAAAGTGTAAATTTATTATTATCTGAGTTTGGAATATGTCCGCTATTACGTGAGTAAAATTTAGCTCAGAATTTTATCAAATCATAAGTTGTATATTACAATTTGAATTGTCTTCTTGGGATTTCAAATCAGGGTGGAGGAAAGGAAAGAATTTTATAGGGTTTTTGTGGCGTGCGGCAAACTAGAGATTTCTGGTGGATTTAGAGTGGCAGTGGGGTTTCACATTAGTTGGCATTCTATTCTTTACTAGTGAGAGGTGAGGGTGTGTTATAAAAATCGAGATATTTAGGACGAAGTTCCCTTTACTTGAGTGCCATTAGACATTACTTTATCTGAAGGGTACCGAGGCACGATGTGCATTTTCAATAAACTTGCTATCAGGTTTAGTGCTTCTCCTACAAGAAGGCATTGGAATGACATTAAACGCCGTACGGTATCTTGAGTTTACAATATCTTGGTTTACACATACGAAGAAATCCAAGATATGACATTACAGTGAGGCTTCTTAGATCTTGTGATATATGCAGTCCCATGTACGAGTCCTAGTATGGTTATGTTTTTCTCTATGGTGATACTGCAATTTCATGGAGGTCTATTAAACAGACTATGGTTACCACTTCTTGACAACTTCCAAGATTATAGCGTTATGTGAGGCTTCACGAGAATGTGTATGGTTACAACCATTGATCACCTGACCTGACCAGTGATTCGTATGTTGTACGATAGTGATATATCCCCACATTCCTAGGAGGGATAATCGGTCATTCTCTACCTCGTGGAGTTTGACGAAACTCCAAGATTTTAGTACCCACGCGTAGCTCTCGATGCGTGGATCGGCTTTTCTTCTCGAGACCATCGAGGCTTTGGCCAGGTGAAGCATTCGAGAAAATCCCTTTTCTTTCCTCCCTCCTCTCCTTTTACATGATTTCCTCCTCTTTCTCCCTTTGGCCTTCTCTTTTCCCTTCATTCTTATCTACCGAATTTGATCCCAAAAGTGTGGGAAGTTTCCCCCCACTTTCCTAACTTACCACTTGTCTCATTCTATTTTTCATAATTACTTTTCTTGTTTCTTGTTTTATCTTCCCCATTATTTCCTCCACTTGAGACTTGGAAAAATGGGACCATTCACACAAATTACCACATATCTTCATGTGTCCTCCCCCTAAGGTGCAAGTATCCCACAAGATCATGCCATGTGTCACCCGACACTCGATGCCTCGAAAAATGTGAAATTCTAATCTGGAATCGTGAGTCGTGAGATGAATTAGATTTCACGAAGGAATTTAACGATTGAAGTCCATGTGTCACATTAGAGATCTACAAAATTTCAGGTTTTGTGATACCGTTTACCATTTTTAGAAAAATTGATTTTTCTTGGGTTTCACGACACCTTTAGAAAGATTTTAATATGGATCGACTCTGGTCGATCAGCATGTGGTTTTTCTTTTCTTCTTGATAAATGCATTAAAGTCGACCTCAATATTGAAGTGTTCTCCTTGTTGTGGACAATAAATAGCTAAGCTAGTTGTTGTTGGTGCATCATGATGATTTACCATAAGTACTATATGTAAATATACTAATGTGCCCTTTTAAAGATAATTACTACAGTACAAGCAGAGATTGTCACCCAAATGGACCTCTAAATCAAATAAAATAAATAATTATTTTTTTATAAATTTAATTTATTGAAATAAATTGAATAATCACATCTATTTATACTAATAATAATCACATATAAAATTCATATGTAATAATTAAATTCTAAAATTATAATTTTCATATGTTGGAATTTGGATACACTTTTATATTCTTATAATTTTTATAGAATATGACCTCCTATCCCTAGCCACCACCATATTTATTTAAACTCTTAGTATGTGTAATTCATATGCTACAATATATAAAAATATATGTTATATATAATAATTAATCATCTAATAAATAAATAAATGTTAAATTTGAAATAATATTTTATAAATTTATTTTATTTTAAAAAATAACTCTTATCGGTGATTTTTTAACAAAATTTGTATTAACTTACTAATTTAAAATAGATTAATTTTTAATACAAAAATACATTCATCTATAATAATTAATATTATAATAGAAAAGTAAATTCTAAAATTTTACTAATGTTGCATATATAATTTATTTTCTTTTGTATTTATAAATATGGATCTAGTTTTATATTTTTAAAATTTTTATAGAATATTAAAATAAAAATGTTACCTGAATAGTAAAGTATCATATTAACATTACTTTACTATACATATATATATATATATATATATATATATATATATAAATATTAATATCTAAAATTACCTTTAAAGGAATGTAAAAATACCATAATAGATAATATTAATATTTTCAGAAAGATAATATTAATTTATTTACCTGAAAATAACAATATAAATATTTAAAGTATAGTATAAATGTTGGGTTATTTGGGTTTTATTATTGTGATTATTACATTTTTACAAACATTTATTAAATCATTTGTCAAAAATATAAAAATAACAATATAAATATTTTAATATACTCTTAGCTATCTTCAAGATTTTAAATTTAAATAATGGTAAAAATTATCATTGCTAATTTTGTTGAATGAAGCAGAAAGTTATATTAATATTTTTATTTTATTTCTATTTATAAATAGAAATAAAAATGAAATATACCTCTTTTTAAAATTTTATATTTTTTTATTTATATTTATTATTCTATAAAATTTTAAATACTAATAATCATATACGATGTACACGTGAAATAATATATAATAAATAAGTAAATTTATGATTTTATTTTTATAAGTGAAAACTAATTAGAAGTGATTGCATTTTAGTACATATAAAATCAAATTTAAAAAATGATTGGATGACCCATCATGCCTAGTTTAAGTGAGTAGAGAGGTAAAGCGTACACTATTTTAAATGATTCAGCCACTTCAGGAGGTTCCAAATTTGACACCTTTTCAAAGCATTAATTTCAAACTAAAATTAAAAATTCAAGGCAAAACTAGAGACACAAACTTAGAATAAAACTAATCTGAATTAACAAAATTTGTGGTTTAGGAGAGAAAATTATGAAAAAATAAAATGGAAAAAATCTGGTAGTGTGAAATATGGAAGAACTAGAATGGTGTAACCGCAAATCAGGCTAAAAGTGAATTGAATCTACTCATTCAAATCCTTAAGAGGCTTGAGTCAATGAAATTGGCTTGCAAGTAGATAAATTTAGGACATCAAAAAATTCAAATTCATTCAAACACAATTTCTTGGGTTTAGCCTTTTAGGACATCAAAATCCCAATTCATTTATTTAAATTTCTTTCCATTCTCATCCCATTTAAAAAATTAGGTGGGTTTGTCGTGAATAGGAAATTCCCATACCTACATACCTACATCGTTTAGCTTTTGTATTTGCATTTATTTTAAATTTTGTTTTTATTATATTAAAAATTAATAGATCTTATAATAAATGAAATACTACTAATTACCTATTTTGTTTTAAAATAAAATTTTATAAGTATTAAATATTGAAATAAAAATAATAATTTTAAAACATTTTTATATAGTGAGGTAAAGTTAGGCTAAGCAATACTGGATTAATCTCAAACTTCCTAAAAAACTGATTATATTAATTACATCCCGTGACAAGGATGTGAGAAAAAACTTGAAAAAACTTGTCTTGTTACTATCCCTATCTTATGATAAAAAAAAAAAAAACATATCTTGTTGTTATCCCTATCTTAATACCACCAAAGATTTATTAGCCCTGAAGTTAGTGTTTAAAAAAGAAAATACTTTTGCTGTAAATACCTGAAAGAAAAATGCTGAGTAAGTAGATAAATTTGCTCAGTCATATGAATTACTTTAGAAGTTGTGTCCATACATGAGGCGTTTCCACATGGAAAAGAAGCTAATTCCCAGATACGTGGGATTGCTGTTTGATGTTGATTTGATATTGCCATCCGTTTCCTCCTTAGTTATTGTCAAAAGATTTGATATTTGATGTTTTTATTTTTTAGTGATTTCTTATATATTTCTTCCACAGTTTCCACAGTTCGAGGCGCGAAGCAAAGAAATAAAAGAAAGAGAGAGAAATGAATCCACCGCCAACCCAGTCCATGGAAATTCAGACAGGTTAACGCCCAACGCGAGTATGGAGATTTCTGAGCAAAACAAGCGACATTCAGGAGATGAGGAGCTGAAAAAAGTAATGGACAAATGGTAATACTAAATATTATTCATCTCTTCCATTTCGTTGTCCTCAATCCTTCATCTTTCCATACATTTGTCCCCAATTCTTCTTCACTTTTATTGCTCAATTTTATTTATTCATTCATTTTTGTTGTTTTTAATTTTAGTTTTTGTTGTTCACTGAATTTTTTTTTGACAAATTGTAGTTGCTCATGCTGGTATACTTGTGCGAGCAGTTGCATTGATTTCTTCTGTACCAATTGCATTGATTTCTTCTATACTGACCTTTATAGTCTGGAGACAGAGGCTCATAGGGCTTTATTTTCTTTTTACCATCATGATTCTCAGTATCTTGTATAGCTCTTTTACTCATAATCATTGTAAGTCCGTTTCTTTTTAAATTTCCCCAATCTATGGGATTATATTTCCTTGATATCTCTATGGATATTATTTCAGTTTCCCGACCTCTGCAGAACTTAAATCACTTCTTGTTTGGCCTTTGGGAAACGTGATGCCTAGATAGAAATGAGAAGACAAGTAGGATGAGTGCACGAATTAACCTCATTTATGTGGTATTCTCTTTGAATCTCTGTTTTGTTTGGATACAAGGAAATCACTTTCTTTGTTATGTTGTAACTTATAATTAAGAAAAAAACACAAGCGGGTGAAGTTGGAGAAGGAAAACTAAATGAAGAATTGATTAGTTAAATTAAATAAAAATTTTATTCTCTTTATAACACAGATATCTGGAGTGCTGCACGCCCAAATGGTCACTGTTCACCAGAAACAGGCATCTACATAGTACATGCACATATTGATGATTTCCAGGCTTTAAGCTCCCTCTCTCTCTCTCTTTCTCTCTTTTTTTGGTAAGAAAAAGAAAATATCTCTCTTTCTCTCTCTTTGTTCTTTGGTAAGAAAAATAAAACCAAGTTGGATTCTTTACCAAAAACGATTTGAAAGCGACCCACAATGCGGGGGATCTCTTTCTCTCTTTGCTGGTGGCAACATGGGGCATAAATCTTTGGACAAATAGACTTCATTGTTTTGTGTTTTTGTTTTACTCAAAAATGACTTCATTTTTATTTTTAACCCAAAATGACTTCATTTTGATTACCCACGTCTGGGATTACTTAATTTTAAGCTCGAATTTTGATGGACCTAGAAGGGAAGCAATGAAGGACATATTCAGGATATGTTCAGTTGAAGTGATGCAAGGGACCTGTCTAATGAAAACCACGATTTGATTAAGTACCTTCGAAAAATAGAATTTTAGAAATTTAACTTTTCATCATTTTGACCTCATTTAAAGAAATATCTAAATCTTTCTTGTAAATAAGGCTTTCTTTTCAAAAGAAATATATATATATATATATATATATATAACATATAAGCCAGCTGAAATAGCAAAGACATTTTTGTCACACAATGGAGTCATTCTTCAAGCAAAAACATGGAGAGGTCTTTACAAATTTAAAGTTATTTGAGTTCTTCTAACCAAATATTTTTAAACAAACAATTCATGAAATTACGAGATGATACTTAAGCAGACTTTTGGAATAGGTTAAGTTAGCTTACTCTAAATTAATGTTGGAATATTATATAATATATTAATATTATAATTTATTTCTTTTATAGATCATTTGATTTCTTGCAGAATAAAGTGCAGGTGAGAACAAATAATTTTATTACTCAAATGGTTTAGAATAATATTATAACTATTTAAATTTTTTATAGAAATGAAATTATCTTGAAAAAATTATGTATGGTCGTATATATATAAAGAATATCTTATATATGACCTTATACAAAAGTCAGAAGTTCATGAAGGTTTTATATTTTAGGCTATAATCTTCATCTTGGTACATTTTGTAAGGATAATTTGATTTACTATTTAAAATTGGTTAATTATTTCATATTAGGTTACGTGAAAGTTAAGTAAAGCATAGGATATTTATTTTGAACTCATTATGCTTTTCTTCTTTTTATTGTAATTAGGAAATGAGCAATATGAGAGAGTGCTCCATCTTTAGTTGGGGAGGAAATGCACAATATGGGAGGTGTTTCATCTTTAGTTGAGATACTTTGTGTTTCATAACCAATGTTTTAAAAATCGGATCGAGCGGAATTGGTCGGTTGATGGCCGTGATATTTGCCAGTTCGTTGCAGGGTTTGACCACCCGAGTTTGGCCCAAAACTATGAGCCGGTAATTTTTATTTTAGTCACCCGGTCGGTTTTAAAACATTGTTCATAGCCCAATATTACCTTTTTAGGTTGGGTCTCTTGTAAGTTTGACAGAAAGACTAAATAGTCTAAATGGAAAGACCCACTTACCATGAACCATCAAATAATTCTCTAGATCTCGAATGACAAAACGGACTGTGCTGTTGGATTCGTCTCGCGAAATCCAGTGACCTAAAAAGTTTCGTTGAATTCTGAAACAGTCGGAATATTTTTATAATTTTATGGGTGATAAGTTGTCAATGACTCTAGGGATGAGATTTTTATGAAAATCTCGGAAGTTAAAGAAGCGGCAGGCTAAGTTCATTTAAAATGATTTGAACTAAAAGAAATAAGTAATTTCGAGCGAAACGGACCTGAATGAGAGATGAACACATGACGCAATGTGAGCCATGTATCCAAAAATTAAAGAAAAAAATTAAAAAAAAAAAAGGAAAGAAAAGGATAAAAATTCAAAAGGAAAGGAAAAAGGAACAAACATATTGTGAAACCCCGAGAAAATCTAATTTTTCTGAAAATTGGTAAAACGGTAATTTCGGTCAAAACCCAAAATTTTTCTAGATCTCGGATGTGGCCAGTTCAGCATTGGAATGGTCTCAAAGCGAAGTCACAGCTAACCGTCGATTGTGGGATTGAGATAGTCAAGGCACTGTTTTTCGAGCCGCGAACATGGTGCCTTAAAAAGCGGAGTTTAGGAGACATGTGATGTGACAAAGTCACCTACTACATACCCACGTGTGACACATGTTACATGATTAGTTAGATGATGGAGATGAATGGCTTAGATTAAGCCATGTGTCCAAAAATCAAATAGTTAAATGAGGGGACACAAGGGAGTGGAATTAATGAAAGTTTATTGAGTAATAAGACAAAAGAACAAATAGTCTTCTTCTTCATTTTGAGACACAAATCGGGTAGAAGCGATGCATTGGGTGGGTGGTTTGAGTTTTAGAGAGAAGTGGCTTCTCTCGGGTTTCATCGTTCGGACAACCGGTTCTCGGAAGCGAAAACAAAGTCGATTCTGTAGTGGGAGCTCGCGTGGACACCGATTTAGTGGGTTAGACAACTCCAGAGGTAGGGCCTTCTCCTACTTGTGTTATTCTTTGGCTAAGAGCCATGTATATGGTTAAGAGGATAATGCAGAGGCTTGAATTAATATGTTTGCGGTCGAAAATACTTGAGCCGGCGAAGATCCTAGTGTGTACGTGAGCAGTGTCGAACCTAGGGTTCTTTCACGATGTATTGTTCAATGTTTTGAGTTGATTCAAATCTTGAATTCACCAGTTAGTTAATTAGCCCATGTAGACTAATTTTGGTGTTGGTTGCAAATTGAATAACATGATTTATGTGAGTTAATTATGTTAGTATATATGTTTTATATTAGCATGGTGTGCAGGTTGTGTGAGAATTAATATGTTAATGCATGTGATTAAATGTGTTAACATGATGTGGAATTATATAAAAAATATAATTGTGTGTAAGCCATTGTAAATGAATTATAATTAATTCAAGTGAGCTAATTTTGATGTTATTGATGTGAATTAAATAGCATACTTGGCGTATCTTAAATTTTGTTAATATATGTGTAAGTGATATATTGACATGTGTGGTTTGAGAATGGTATAATGCATTTCATATGCACCGGGAGAACCTAGAAAAAATTAGGTTTGAGTGCACAACATGAAAGAAATAAAAATGATGTTTTTCTTGCGTTGGCTTAGGCATGCTTGAGGGAGTCGGTGATGACTCGAGACACGGGATTGGGTATGTAGACATTCAAGTAGGATCATGTATTTGCTTGAGTGTGTGTTTATGTTGAATCATTGCATGTGCACTTAGGTGGGGAGTAATCTAAGTAGGGAAATTCCACTACTGGGCATTGCTCACCCTTTGTCGAAAGGAATATTATTTTGGGTGGGGATCGATCGCACTCGTGTTGTGCCCGCGTTGCCGGCATATGTTGCACTGCATTGTGCGGCGGCCGCGACATCGTGCGCGTGCGTGCTTTCGACGAAGTGTGTCGCCTGGCGTGGTACACTCGGTAAGCCTTATTCTTGCGCGTTGTGCGTGCGACCCGACCTGCCACTCCATTTGGGTCATGACCCGATTGAGTCGACGATGACTCTGATCGACCTAGAAAATTTTATTTTACGTGCGATTACGGACTACCCACGGCGGTCCCGAGCATTTGCGCCTCGGTCTGAAATTTTGGGATAGGTATCCCCTAGGTCACTCCGCATTGCGAAAGCCATGCCATTAAATGGCTTTTAAGCTATAAATAACTGTCGGTAGGAATGCCTACCTTTTTGAAATTTGTTAAAACTCCCCGATTTCGGTCTCTACTTGAAGCTCTAGCCGTGAGGACGAACTTTGCCTCTTGCTCCGACGAATGTCGACGGTCGGATCTCTGGGAAAACTAGAAAGAATGAGGGCTTCTCTCTCCTCTTCTCTTCCTCTCCCTTTTCTCTCTCTCTCTCTCTCTCTCTCTCTCTCTCTCTATCTCTTTTTCCCTTTTCCTCCCCTCTCTTAGGTTTGCTTCAACCTTGCTCCAAAGTGGGATGTCCTCCTTGCCATGTGTCACCCTCTCGATGGCTCTCTTTGGATTTCCCTTATCCATATCCTAAACTTTGGTTCCATCCTTTGGGTGGTGACATGGTCATCCATGGACTTTGCTTCCCTCCATTTGACACGCTGACTCAATGTAGGCCCTCTAAGCAAGTGCCAAGTGTCAAGTGTCACTTTCGTTACTCTGCGATTGCCCCTCCAGCGTGAAATTCGAGCTATCTCGAATTCGATAAATTGCTTAGATTTAGCGATCACGATTCCAACGGTGAAATTAGTTTCATTATCGAGATCAAAGAAAAATTTCAGTTTTTCTTTGAAATTAGATTTTACCACTTTTTCATAAATTTAGATTTTCTTGGGTTTTACAACCCTATACCACCTTGTTGTGTCCGTTGCACCTTCGGGATTCATATTTTCTGAAAATCGGGCGAGTCTCATTTGTTGAGCTCTGCAATAAACAACTGTATAACAATATATCTATGACCCATCGGGGTCTCAGAGTAATGTGCCACAGGTCCATCTATCCATATCCACAATCATGTTTTGACGGGGCCAGATCGACGATTCGTGATCGATCGCCAGCGGGTCACCGTTTGATCTAGTTCTGTTGGTTAAACCAGTGCGATCGGCGGAAGCGATCGTAGAACCAATGGTTCGATAGGGTACGAACGATTGAAGGCCGGTCAGGTTCTGCCACGGAACCAACCAGTTCAGTAACATATATTTAAAAAAAATTAAATTCAAAACGACGTCGTTTTGATGTTTTTGGCATCAAAACGACATTTTTTAGCATCAAAACGATGTCGTTTTGATGCCATATCTCGAAATTAGAAAAGTCACCCGCCACTCCTTCGTCGTTCTCGGCTTCCGACCTTACCACAAATCCTCTCTTTGCACTTACGCGAGATAGCAACACGGCGGTCCATTTGACATTTTGCTGACGCCATTACCGTCATGGAAGGCTTGTTTGAGATAAGTGAGTCCTTTGGGTGTTTGATTGTTTCCTCTTTTCGATTTCCAATCCCATCTCCCCTTCGAATGAATGTTTAGGAATGTTTTGGTAGTTTCATATTTTCTAAAGAAGAGTTTCTAAACATGCAATAAATGAGTCAAATGCATGGTTTTAGAGATATTTGATGAGCATGTCGGGTTAACATATTGCATCGTTGTCTTAATGCTTGTGTTAGAATTTGGGGTTCTTTTTTTGTTTTTTGATCGATTAGAATTTGGGGTTCATTTAATTTGTAGGCTAGGTGTTTGTTTTATGTACTAGGCATATTATGGATAATGCTTATGTTGTTATGCGTATATTAATGTATTGATTTCATTGACACTACAATATATTTCATATGTAATCTTCTTTGGAGAGTCCATGAAATATTTTGAAGTAACTCCATAGCAGTCTTTGTATTTAATAGTTGAGGATAATGATTCACCTCTTATTTTTATGTAGGTGGGCAATTTTAAATCTTGCCCCATAAGTTTGCAAATAATTATCTACATAAGGATTTCACTGTGAATAAATTCTAGATGAAACTAGTCTTAGGATTTTTAACACTATTGATTTGGAAAACCTACGATGCTTTCCTTGTGATGCGACTTTTTCCCTTTTCTTTCAAAGGAGTGGTTTGAACATAGCCTATTGGGGAAGGTGCTAATGGAAAAGGAATGTTCAATTTCAATATAGCCACTATAGTAAGTGCATTAGAAACATCCATATAATTCCACTAGTTCTGGTTCAATCATTTATCCATTTCATTCTAAATTAAAATGGAAATAAGGAATATGGGGTTAGTCCTAGTTGACTCAGCTAAGTCCACCCATGACAAGGTTTAGTCAGACTACTCAAACACAAGTTAGCCTAATATGATGAAACTGTAATTAAACTTTATAAACATTCTCTAAGGTTTACAATAATATCAGTACATGACCTTGGTTTAAGGATGTCAGTTAGGTTTTGTAATTTCTTTCAAGGGCACATTATTTCAGTTCAATCTTCATTGTTATGCATATTCTTCATTATTTTCCCTTCTAAACTTCTTTTCATTGATGTGCACATTACGTGTTGGGATACTATTATAGTCTATGATATTATATGTCTCAAAAGAACCCATTGTTTACTAATTGCTTGATTGTAGTTACTTCATTACATGTAACTTTGGTTGACACAATATTGGTTTTGTTCCAACTATCTACATCACTATATTCAAACTTTACTTTTGGTCATGAGCATTGTTGTTTATATGTTTCATCATCTCAAATTATAGTTTTTATATCAAACTAATAACTTTTTTAAGTCTGTTTATCTTCATGAAGAATGTAAACTTAACTTATTGGTTTTTGTGTTGATGGTTTATTTTATTCTCTTGGGAATAATTTGTGAAAGTAGAGACTAAGCATATTGGATGTCATGAATAAAATGTCAACTCATAGCCCTGTCAGCGTGTGGAGAACTCTTTCTAAAGTAGAATATACGTGGAACGCGTCGTTGGATTGGATGGTGTTAGAGTTGATTCCCGATTGGTAGGAAGTCGGGTCTCGATGAACCTAATGGTGGGGTCGCCAGTTGGAGTTGGGACAGTCATTAGAAAAGTTCGTCATAAATTTTTTCCTACGACGAAGTGTTCTGATAGCGGCGGAGGGTTCCGAAGCTTTCTGTGATAAAGGTGGAGTGGCCGGAGTGAGACACAACCACTAGATGAGGTGCATAATGAAGCCACGACCAAAACCCAATACATAGGTTCAATCTCTTGTAAAAGCAAAATTACCATGTGAAGAGGAAAGAATCCTCCGATTTTCATTGATTTACAAAGTGTGGAACATACATGGCCCATATGCGAGTGTTAGAGAAAATAAAGGAAGCAGTTAGAGTCACAATTAAACTAAAGAAAGGAAAAGAAGGAAAAAGATTCACAGATAACTCAGTTAGGAGCTAATATACTTGATAGCAAATAAATTGTAAAAACTATATTGTCATGGATGCTTCTTAATGAGTGCATTGCCATAGTAGAGTGTATTGAACATATTGTGACTCGATTTCAATTTCATCTATGATAATAAGATAAATTTTGACATTTTCAACCTACATTTGCACATCCCTATAAAGCATTTATTAGATCTATCATGCAGTTATGCTCTTGCCTGAACAGATGCTAACTTATTCCTTTTATTTGTTTTATTTCTTTTGATTGGATTAGATAAGATGAGACTTCTTGGAAGTCAAACTAATCAACCTAATTATATATTCAGGGAGGTAGATTGACCATAATCAAAATTTTACAGTGATGCTAAAACTTAAAATACAATTGTAAAGCAGATACAATTGTAGCAAATGAAATAGATAACAAGATAAAAGAGAAAAACAAAAAAGCAAAAAAATGAGTGGACCATCAGTGTCTCTCATTCTCTAGGTCTTTCAGAGTTTGATGTTTTCGCTGTCAGGTTTCACTCAATTAAAGCTCGTCGAGTCTTGTTACTGATGGATTTGAGGGTTCTAATAGGCCTTTACAATCTTTTAAATGTTTTCTTAAATATTCGAACAAGCTGAGCACAAGGAATAATGGTAAGAATATGTCAATAAATGCAACATAGCTTAAGGGTTAGGTACATGAAAGGAAAGAATGTTGCTAGGCTTAAGTTGCTTGAGTGGGATTTGTAAATTTTAAAGTAATTTTCTTTGATAGATGGGCTCCTGACTTTATCAGGACCACTTACCACATAGGCCAGATCCTAAGGCTCTATAGAGTGGAGTCGAGTTTGGGCTAGAAGTTGTGTTCGGAAGGGCTCTTTAAAAGGAAAGAGGGCTTTTTTAGCCCCCCTATGGTGCAGATAAGGGCTCTGTCGATGGAGTTAGGGTTCCAATGCCTTTGCCTTTGATGCTTCATATTAAGCTAACAGATGAGGCTCTTGTAGAGGAAGCAACATGATTTATGAACCTGGTAAATCCTTTGTTTTGGATGGTGAGTGCAGGGAGAGGGGGGACTTTTGTTGAAAAACTCTTTGTCCTTGGACGAGGGGTGTTCTGACTTCTGAGGGAAGGACTGAGGTTGTTTTAATTAAATCTGATGAGGATGTGGTCGAGGAAGCCACAAAGAATTAACTTGGGACAAGCTTGCGTTGCTAGAGATGAGTGGTGAGAAGGGCGCTTTGGATTTCAAAGCCACAGTAAGAGCCCAGCCCGAGTAAAAAAGCCTATGTAATCCTTCTTATAACAAACTTATATAGTTTCTTTAAGTTTTGGTTTGGAGTGGATAGGAATGAGGAAGTGCCTCTGGCACGCAGTTAGGGAGATTCAAAGTTTAGGTCTTAGTTAATTGTGTAGTTTAAAAGCAAAAGGGAAAAACCAAAGCAGTGGGAAGGAGGTGGTTTGTAAGTGATTATCTAGATTATGTCCTCAGGGTTGAGGTAGGTTCCTGATGTTAGTCTGACCGACAGGGATAAGTGGTGGTGTTGGTAGTGCAGTGTCTATTGTGTTTTCGCCTGATTGTTGGTTGAGTTGGCTTCTTGTTTATCTAGGCTTTAGACATTGTCTTGTATTGTGGAGGTAGTTTGTTGTCTCTCTCATACCTTTTTTTGTTGCTATTTGTATACCCATGTGTGCTTTATTGCATCTTTCCTAGGCAGCTTTAATATATTATTTGTGTTTTTACCTATAAAAAAAAAGGTCTACAGGGCTTCTGAATATTTAAAAGAAGGAGTTCAAGCTCTCTTCTTAATCATATGATTGATATGCAACAATCGAAACACATTGAATTAAATCCATAAGCTTTGGTAGGAGTTCTTGCATGGTTAAAGCATCGAATATATACCTGATCAGTTGCCTGTAGTAACAGAGAAGTGGTTGATGGGCCTCCCAAGCTGGGATGCTAACCTTCAATCTTACTAAAAAAAAAAAAAAAAAAAAAAGGGGCTGTTGTGATGCCTTTTGTGCAATTTTGAATACCTTTTATTTTTGAAAGAGTGAAGTTTTCATTAATTTCATATTAACATCATGCTATCAATTTTTCTTTAAAAGAATTGAAGGTGAAGACTTTTAAAGAAAAGCAAGATTTTCTTAATTCAATGTACCTAGGCTGACTTGCTTGAGGCCTAAAAGATAAATAATTTTTACCTACTTAAAAAGACTTAACATGAGAGTAAACTAGTCTCTTGTTTTTATGATCCCAAAATTTGTTTGGGGAAACTTTTCTATAATCTGATTCTTTTTTGTATTATCAGCGATCGTCTTTTGGCATTAAGCTGTAATATACTATTGTGGTGGCATGTTACGAACTGATAGCTTCATGCGACAATGGATTACATACAAGCTCACCTGTGCAGCGTAGACATTGGTGACTTATAATGAAATAGACATTTCATGGATAATAAAGAAAAGCAGCAGTTATAGTGACTCCCTCTTCCATCTTATTGAACTTGAACATAGGATATTTTCTTTCATAGAGTGGAAAAATGTGAAGGAAAATTGTTTTTCTATATTAGGACACTACAGAAGTATCCCATGTATAAAGGAAAAGAAGGGATGTTTTCCTCTCCACTTTCCTTGAAATTATAAATGGAATTTTTCTTTAGAAAGTTGTGAGGGGATGTTTAGGGAAAATTCATTCTCACTTAGGGTTGTTAGCATCAGTTAACATTTTCTTGTGAAAATTTTCTTCTTTTCTCTCTTTTTTCCCTTAAACTCTAGGAACTAAACATGGTGTAATAAAGGTTGAAAAGTACATGCAGCAAAGTTTTAAACTTTTCCCTGGACTTTTCCATGACTAACCAAATAAAAGAAATGTTTTGTATTTGTTTTACTTATTTCTTTACTTATGTTTTCCTTATAAACAATTACCTCAATCTTCAAAGCTATGTTTAATGCCAAAAAAGTGTTAAGCAAAAAAATTAACGGAATATTTTTTCTCATGTTTGAACAATATATGGGGTAGAAGAGATGTAAGAAGACGGGGGACAGGGAAGGATGATGGTGTCCTCATTTTCTTTCTTTTAAGCTTTGCCTTATACCTAAGCTCTCTTTACAATTTGGTTTACCCTTGATCCTATTTCACAAAAAAGCTCTTTCTTCCCTTTTTGTCAATGTTAGACCACAAAAATGCCTTTACTACATAAAGGTCATGATGTGAAGAGTCTCCTTTTAATCTTATATGAACTTTTATTGTCAAGGTAAAGTTGGAAGTCCAAATAAGTTTTTTTCTTCGATATTTTTTGAATTGATAAATTTTTTTAATTCTTTGTCCACATTGGAACTTGAACTTGGTCCCCTCATATGCCCAACTAACCATAACCATTGAGCAGGACCTTTTTAGCATAAGTAGCGAACTTTTGAGGTTTTCATTTTGAATGATTCGAATATTATAAGCGTTGAAAATAAGCGATGATATGAATTAGAACCTTATATTTTTAGATAGAACTTTACTTAAAACATTAGTTTTATAAACATAAAAAGTTGAAAACTTTAAAGATGACACATAAAGGTACTTACCAACAACACATAACTAGTTATCAAAAAAGAAAAAAAAACACATAAAAGTACATATCCCAAGTAAAATTTAAAAATAAAATTATATCGAAAGTGTAAGTTTATTTTGAAGAATTATGTAATGAACCTATACATTAAGCTCATATTTTGTTAAATTGTTCTTTCAAAACTCTAGTATTCAATCTTTTATATGGTATAATATAATTTAAAATCTTTATATCCTGTTGTCTTTCTTGAAATTGTTATATATTATTCTATACTTCATCCTCGATCATGAAGTGTAGCATATGGGCTCTATGTAGTTTCTCCTATATAAAATTGCTGGTACATGACTCTGAGATAAAATAGAAAACCATACATTTTTACGGGGTTAAAACCAATGAATTTTACAGTTTCTTTCTTTGTTGTTAAAAATAGGCTCCTAGAGTTGTTTGTGTTAGTTTCTTAGTGATGGGCAAGTCTAAGTGATTTTGACTTGCCTTGGAAATTTTTTTTCACTTGGACCTGGGCTTTATCTCTTCCGTTCAGGATTCAACCAAATTGGCTTTTCTTCCCACGAAATACTTTTAACAATAAGATTATTTCAATATAAATAAAAACTTATATACTTTTCTGATTATAAGAAGAAAGCTGCTTCAATTTCATTTCAAAATCAAGAAAAAAATTCAATATTTCGGCTGTTGAGCTAGCTAGCTGTATGGATCTGGCAAGTAACATTTATGCAAAAACAACAGACATGATTTGCATTCTTTGTTGATCTGTTTGATATGTGCAGGTGCTAGATGAGCAGTATGGATCTGGAGGTGTTGGTTAGCAAGGGTGGGTTACTGCCTACATTATCCAAGATGTTTGGTTCATTGCAGATTGGCATACAAGGTAATTGTCTTGGTTGTTATGAAGGACAGCCCAGCCAGGTCAGTTATCTTCAACTGTACTATGACCTCTTTCTAAGCCCTTTGCTTAAGAGCATAACTTGTCTTACTAGTCTTTGCAATTATCATTACCGGTGTTCATTGTGTTTTTTTTTCCCTATTTTGGCAAGTAAAATTGAGCTTGTTCTTGATTGTAGCAATAGTCTATAAATGTTTCTGCTGTATTTTGGATTTCCGAGTACATATTGCTTCAGCATCATGATTTAATTAAAAATCAGTTCGGTTTGCAATGTCTAAATGAGTGACATTTGTCAATTGAACAGGTCAAGTGTGGAGTTGTTTCCTTTAATTAGGACACCTCCCTCATCATCTGAAAAAATGTTGGATGTGATATATATACTTCTCAGCCAACCACACGTTCACTGGCAAGTGGAAGATTTCTCCTGATTTGACTGCTGCCATCTAAAGTAGCATTGGTTAGAAAGACCTTGCTTGGATAACATCATTCTAGTTGTGTCTGACTCTTTTAGGGGTGAGTTTACATTTTCTGTTAAGACCTTTTACTGATTTCTGCTTGAATTATATTATCTCTGGAAAAAGAAAAAATAAAACCCATAACTGCAATTCTGATCATGTATACAGCAATGCATTATACATATTTGTTTGGAACAATAAATCTGGAGTTCTTTGAAATATTTTATTATTACTTTGTCTAATAATCGATATGGAGGATGTGAGAAATGATAAAAGAAGACCTGTGAAATAGAGTTGCATTTTAAAATTGTATCCTATGCCTTGACAGCTGTTAAAAAACTAGTAAGTTAAAAAAGAAGGCAAGAGTATATATGCTAGGATTAAGCTGGGTCTGCAAACCTATTATATTTTTTGTGTCATATCCGTCATCTCTTTCCTGTTGATATCGCTATTACTTTAAAAGCAAGAAGAGCTACACAATGCATGCCTTGAATACGTATAAAAAAAAAAAAGCTCCACTTGGGATTGTTGGCAAAATTCATTGTGCAGTATCGGCTCCTTTTAGAACATCGAGTGACATAATATGGTGCTACTTGATGGATCTTCTTAATCATCTTTAAACATGGTTGTGGATACACACACCATGTAAAACAAACTATATGAATAAAGTTTGTTTCATCTATTTAAGATGATGTAACAACAAACATGTTCAAGAATTGTAAAGCTTAGAATAGAATTCAAAAGAACTTCATTGGGTTTACGTTGAAGAGATTTGGTGTTAAGACAAGACTAAACTTGTATTCGTTGAGTAGATCAGGTGGCAAGGTACTCATCTTTTTTGGTTTGTTATTTTCTATGGATCTACTTTCTTACGAATATGCCATGACAAGGGGACACTCTCTTGTATTCTAATGTCAAGCGACCTAGGAGTAATTAGTTGGAGCATTTAAGATCTTTCAGATAAACCTAGCTCTGTTTTGAAGATTCAGGTGTCTATATTTATAGATGTGTTTCACACTCTTGTCTCTGTTTGTATCAGACAAGTTGGTTGTAGATTGCAAATGCTACTACACTCTTTGGCATAGTAGATGGAAAAAGTTACAGCCAGTGAGGCTATTATTAGCAAACAAGGACCAAGAGTGGGAGGGAAGGCAGTAGTGTGAAATCTTGGCTAAAAGCTATTCTATTACAATTATAATTTGTATGCAAAAATTCGGCCTTACTGTATAGGGGCCACAGGCTATTCATTTGGGCCCTATTATCAGTGTATATATATATATATATATATATATATATATATATATATATATATATATATAAGTTAAAAAATAAAATTTTTTATTGAACAAATATATTCAACATTTACATAAAAAATTTCTTTGTAAGTTTATTCTCTAAAAGCATTTTTAGATAAAAATCAATAATTAAGCTATTAAAATCAATTTATTCACATATGTTTCAATAAGGCAGTATAGCCAATCCATTCAATCTTTCTTGTGACATTGTTGATCGAAGGTATGAGTTTGATTAACTTCAGCTTTGAGCTTCTTCTGTAGCGGAGAGGCAGGCGCCAGCTGGTATAGTCAAATAGTGTCACCGGAAGCAATCCATGCATTTGGAGAAAGCGAGAAAATCCATCGTTTTTCAGATGATCCTAACACTTCAATTGCTCTTTTGGTCTCCTTTGGTAGCTTACTTTCTCACAATCTTTAGCTCAGGAAAATAACTCATCCCCATCATGTCGAGTTCATGTTATGTCTCAAGAAAATTTTCAATCTTATCTGACAAGACTTAAACAAATATACATCTGCAATATGTAACTTGTGTAAATCAAATAAAAATCCAAAAATATCTTCATATATTTGAAATTGTTCAAATCTACTATTGAGTGAAGAAATAGCTTGATCAATTATATATAAGAAATAATCAACTCTATAAGATTCTTCAGCTGAATGTGTAATCTCTTCACTAGCATTTTCATCAAACTGCTTCTTTCTGTAAATAATACACTTTTCACAAAATGTAGGTTCAATTTTCATCTGAGCAGCAATTTCTTTAGCAATAATCTTATCAGATTCAAATCCAGTTTCTCTATAGGTCTCAAGAAAATAAGTGCTTTGAATGACTAATAGCAGCATCGACAACTATGTCTTTATTTTGCAACATTTTGCTCATTCTATTAATGGCGAGATAAAATATTGTACGAATAACCATGCCAAATAGAATTCAAAATCCATGATATCACGACAGTAAACTTTTAGCATCCACGAATGTCTTAGGATCTCATCCTTGTTTCTAGAGTGAGTTAAACGACTTTAATTTACCGGAGTTTGAGTCTTGTGCCTTAACACATTGTTGACTTTCCCAACGTGTGCATGATAGCGGCAAGTCGAACCTTTTTACATTATCTTGCAAAATTTTCCATCGCTTTGTGAAGATGAAAACAATATATATGTGTGCAATTCAAAAAGATTTAGCCTTTAGACAAAATTTGCCATATCACAAGTGCAAGATTAAGACTATGACAACCACATGAATTGTGTAGAAAGCTCTTGGATTTACTTCTAATACTTTTGTACACCTTTATGCTTTCCTTTCATATTCGAACCGTTATCATAACCTTGACCTCTTAAATCACCAAGATCAATTTCAAGTGTTCTTAAAGCATTTATTAATTCATCAAATAATCCTTGTCTTGAGGTATCCTCCACTTTCAGAAATTAACTGGACTTGCAGAGACATCCACACATCGTATTGTGAGAGACATTTGTTCTTCATGACTTATATCTGGTGTGTGATCAGAGTATAAGCTGAAAATGTTTGCTTCTCTGGCTTTAATAATCTCGGTCTTCAGGCTACTTGCCGACATAAGTATAGTCAGTGCAGGATTTGTGACTAAGATAATAAATGTGAATTTCCTTTTCTGAATCCCATGGGAGGAATGATTCTTTATTATTGGATCAAACTAAACAATCATTTCAATTATACCCGAAATTTCCATTATTTTCTTCATAAATTTTATAGTATTCAGTGAAATGCCAAATTATTCTTGCAAAGAAAAGCCAACAACATAAACTATTCTCACAAAAACTTGTCTCGTGTTTTCTATCTTTGATGATTTGATCTTGTATTACTTTATCATTATCAAATTCTTGTAATCTCCTTCTGGTTCAATCCATCTTCTCGTATTGCATGTGCTCATTACTAGTTTCATGACTTTTGAGCCTATAATTGATATTTTTCCAATCATTAGTTCCTTCATTAGCTAATTGAAAAGTATTTTCCTCTTGCTTAAATAACTTACAACAAAAGAAAAATACTTTATCCAATGAAATTGAGTAAACCAACAATTTTACGATGGTCTTCTCATAATTTGATAAATACTTGAGTGTAATGTGTAAAAGAGAAATGCCTGTTACTAAAGTCTTTAGGAAGAGTATCTGAAACTTTTACTTTAGAAGGACCTCTTTTCTACTTACTTTATGTCTAATAAAATTTTGATCAATAATTTCCAATTTCTGAGATGCAGTAATGCAAGGCAAGGAACAACATGTGTATCTAAATCATCTTTGTTGTTCATTCATATTTTCCCTCAAATTATCATCTTTGCTCATTACTAGTACCACATTCTTCAAAATTTCTTGTTCCACAATCATCAAATCTTCTTTGTTACTAAATTCTCCCCCTCTTCATTATTATTTTCATCTTGGACATGCAAGTATATTTACTTTGTGATTACTTGTATTCTTAGAAATTTGTCCCATATCTTACTTGAGATTGTAGAAATCATAGTTTTTCTTTTCTTCTTTCTTTTTTTCATATCCGGACAAATAATTTCTAGTAGACATAATAACTCAATTCAATATCAGATTCAAGATCAAACTTTAAATTAGATCCCGATAATAGTAAGGCATTAGAAGAATCTGAGTATTTGATCAACAGTTTCACTCTTCTTTCTTGAATTAAACCATAATAAAAATATAAAACTAACAAAATTATTATTTGATAAAAATATAAAATAATCAAATAAAAATCGTTAAAAAAAATAAATAATAAATTATTTCATACTATGATGGAGATGAAGATTTTTGTACATTTGTTTTTATCAAACCCAAAAAAGGAACTCTAATTTTGAAGAAATACAATATTTTTAGCAAGAGAGAAGCTGAATGTTGAAAGAGTGTTTTAAAAAAAAACACTTAAGAAAATAAAAAGAAATAATCACATAGAATGTCCAGCTGATTTGAAGGAGTTTGCAAAAGACATATCATTTAATGAAGTGGGGCCCATGTGAGACTTCCTTTATTGTATTTAAAATTAAGTCTTTTGAGGCTTTTAATTACATTCGTGGGTTTTTGAGAGGCTGTTAACAACCAAATTTTTATTATATTTAATTAGTATAAATTATAAATATATAATATTTTATTATTTCAAAAGGCCGCTCTGAAGTGGGGCCTAAATGACGACCTACCTACTACTATGGCGAGTAGTCTTTGACTGTGTATTTAGTGAAGTTTTTATTTGATTTTCACCACCCTCTTGATAATTAAGATTACGTTGAATAATGACAGACTGAGGACCAGGCAGAAAGCCACCCTTTATCGGAGGAGAATTGAATTTGGTTTGTTAAAGGTACTTTTTATCACATTCATTCATTCATGTGTATGTGTATGTATGCAGTATGTGTGTATGTATGTGTGTAGATTAAAAGGTGGAAATAGACTTCTGATTGCCGTGGATATATTAAGGTTATGTTCAAAATAGCCTTATAATTTGATGTTTGATTAAATAAAATTTTGTTTACGGTTTGTGAAATTTTTTAATTAGCTTAGGATTACTTTCTTTTAATAAAACTATATTTTTGGGCGAGGATTTCCTTTGGCTTTGATTTTCTATATAGTCGTTGAAGAGATCCCAGACTTGGCCTTCCTTTAGTAGGGTTAGGCCTATTATAATGAGTCAAAATCCTAAGGAATTGACAATAATTAGAATTTTGTTAAGGGCCCTCGATGTTTTACTAAGAGCATGTTTCAAGGCGAAAATATTGGATATCATTTGAAGCTCACAGCCACGACATGAAGCAGAAAGTCGGTTGGAGCAAATATAGAGAAAATGTTGAAATCGTCGATATATCAGATGTCACAACATCTTGGCGTGGACTTGAAATTCCATAGATCAAGCCGAGTAAAAAAAGTAGCGATATATTATCGATATAATACCTCATTCCATTTTAAATTATCATCATTTTAGATTCACGCCCCTAAAATTGCCTTGTTCTGAGAATTCATTATCATGATGCAAATTGGCTTAAATTTTACCGTGATACTCACAGAATTCATTATCACGATGGAAATTTGTTATATAAAAAAAGGAAAATAAAAATTATAGAATTTAAATACTAGGTATCCATAGGAATATCAAAACTTGGAAACTAAGTATTGCCTTGAAGCATCTGAATCGAGCACCTCCACACAAAAGGAATTTTCGTACACGATCCAGCCTACTTGAAGGAGGTTTTGGAGATATTTTATAGCAGATAAATCTCATTCATAGCACAACAATCGTTGTGGAGTCCCTTGGGGGTGGATAAGGACCCGTCGGACACAAAGAGATCTTGTGAAGATGTTTGGGACTGAAGTTCACTTACTTGAGTGCCATTGGGTATTACTTTATCTCGAAAATTCCTGGCCTGATATTGCATTTTAAAATAAACTTGCTATCAAGGTTTGGTGGCTTTCTCCTACAAGGAGAGCATTGGAACTGACTTGATAAAGCATTGTGAAACCAGGAAAATCCAATTTTCTCAAAAATGGAAAAATTCATTAATTTAGGTAAAAATCAAAAATTTTCTAGATCTCGAGATGAGGCAAAACGGACTTCATAGTTAGAGATAGATCTCGTGATTTGCCTACCACATCGGAATTTGTTGGTGGGACGGTCGAATTTACACGTTTCTAGAAACGGCGTCGTGTATGACGCAGGCGCATTTTGAGTGGCACACGGGATGCCACGTGTCAGAGCTGTATTCGATCAAGTTGGGCTCAAAGGTGGGACCGCGTTGACACATGGCATGATGCGTGGGTAGAAAAATCAAAATAATGACAAATGGGGACATGGATGGCATTTTTGAAAGTTAAATGAGGAAGAAGACACGATAGCAAATAGTGACCTTCTCCAAAATTAAAGACAAAGCGTGCGTGGGAGAAATGTGCGAAATTCAAAAATGGCTTAGGTTTTGTGATTTTTAGAGAGAGAGCACCTTCTCTTGTAAGACCCTGGACAATCGGATGGACTGGATTTAAACGGAGGCAAAGAAGGAAAATTCATTCTCTGTGAGAGAGAGCCCAGCGTAGGCCAGTTTCTCAAGATTTCGGCAAACTCCATGGGAGTAGAGAGTTTCATCCTACTTCTTTTACACTTTATTTAAGTGCTTTGTTGATGTTTGTGTTGAATTGGCGAACAGTGGCACGTTTGATCGATCCTGAAACTTGGGGTGGGTGGTAAATTTTAGAGACTTTTGGGTATCGAAGTGACAGGTCCAGAAAGCTGATTGAGGTACGTTATGTTGAAAATTAAGCAATAAATCATGTATTAATGTGTAGGGCTGGGATATGGCCAGTGGAAATCGAGTTTCAAAAGTGGAACAAATGGTGGATGAGTGGGGCACGCCACGGGCGAAATTATGCTCCCAATTTTGGGGCCCATTCATCAGTCCGGGTTTATGTGAGTGGACCAAAATCGTCCATATGTTGTATTAGCAGAGTTGTTGAAATGAATGGCTTGAGTATGTGTGGAAATAGATAGGATAAGACATGATTTAATGTTAACACAATGACACAGAATTATATGGAATATAAAATTGTGTTGGCAAGCCATTGGAATGTGTAAATTGCTTTCAGGTAGGCTAAATTGGGTGATGGTTGATGTGTTGAATTACATGTATTGTAGATTTAGTTGATTGAAAATATATATTGACATATTGTATAAATGTGGTTTGAAAATGGCATAATGCATTTTCATATGCAACTGGGTAACCTAGGAAGTTAGGTGTGAGTGCATGACATGGATTTTGTAAGCGGGCATGTTTGAAGGAATTTCATAGGGGATGATATTCGGAGAATTGGGTTGGGGAGATGGGCAGCGGATCATTTCGGATGAGGACCATGGCCCATTTCGAATCACCAACCAATTCGCTTCTCGGAGGGTGATCCCATATTACTAGAATAGCTAGTAGTATATTTTCAGAACAAGATTTGTTTTAAAACAATTGCTTTCTCACTTGTAAGCAAACAGTAGCAAGTAAATGCAGTGAGACTTCGTGACATAGAGGTAATCATGTGAACATTCAAATAAGATCAATATTGCAGAGTGTATTTACTGGAAACATGCATATACACCAAGTGGAAATAACAATTTAGGGTGGTTCACTGTTGAGCGACAGCTCACCTGTCGAGTTATATTGCTTTCGAGATTACGGGGGCTCGAAGACAACTCATTTAGGGTGATTTTGGAAGAAGCCGGTTTACAACATTGATGGTTTTGGAACATGTATTAAATTGTAGATTTTAATATATGTTTGTATAAAGATGTAATCAACTATTGGTGTGGGAGATAATTGGAGAATAGTTGATATTGTTTTTTATGAGTATTGGTTTATGAGCCCCAGAGGCATTTTTACTAGGTATGAATCTCGCGATATAGAGATATATAGAATTTGCGAGTTGTGACGGGTAGTCGATGGACACCGGGTTTGGGGCGTCACGGCTTAGTATGTGAAGCTAAGGTAAGCGATTGCCCAGGGCTGGTGGTTATGGTCTCGGTTGGCGATCATGATACAAGCTTCACGGCGAGTATCGAGCTAAAATGCGATTACCTTGGGAGCTCGGTGGGTGTAGTTATAAGTTGAATCTGATACAAGCTTCCATGACTAATTATCAGGCTTAGGTATCCCCGAATACCTAGGGAGCTCGGGTTTGGAGTATCCATCACCCTTGGGTGGTTTGATGTAGAGTATAGGTATATATAGAAAACCCTAGAGAATGAGGCTTGGGCGGCCATAGTGATGTAAACATACCACAACTGGTGTGGTTCGATGTCGAGTTTAAATATGAGATCACCTAAAAATCACGGGATGAACAGACCTTTATATGCATGTGTTTGATGTGTTTTGTGTGATTTGATGAATTAGTTGTGTGAAAAATATCCATAACTTGAATGATGTGTGATCATGTATTGTGTATGGTTTGTGTGCTTAGTGGTTGGCACCTAGGACAACCATGATGTGTTGGGAAGTTTTTAGAAGTTTTTATAGTGTGTAAAAACTGGAACAAAAAGGAGAAATAAAATAAATTTTTATCAATTTATTTGGTTATTGGATGATGAAATCAAATTTTAATAAATTTGAAATGGAACACTAGGGTTAGTGTTGTCTAAAGAGGCTTTAAAGAAATTCTGGATAAAATTCCAGAATTAAATGAAAAAAAAATGTATATATATAATAAATAAACAAAATAAATTTCAAGAAATTTATTTGGGCTGTGTTGAAAATGAAAACAAAATGGTGGATAAAATTTTTTGGTTTACAGTGGCTTGGCTTGGAACAAAATGAAGAAATAAAATAAATTGGAATAAATTTGTGGTTTAGAGAGTAAGAAATTTAATTTTAAGGTTTCACAGTGTAAAGAAACGAAGAAAATTAAATAAAATAAATTTTAGACTGTTGGGTTGTTGGAAAATGAGAAAAATTTTAAAGTCAAGAAAATAAATTTTTTTAAATTTATTTGGTTATGAAGATGAGAAAATAATTTTCTAAGGTTTTTATATGGTGTAAAGCTTGAATAAAAGTGAAGAAAATAAATTTTTAGAAATTTATTTGTGTATTAAAAAAAAAATGAAAAAATAAAATAAATTTTAGAAATTTATTTGGTATTATAGAAAAAAATAAAATAAAAAAATTAGATTAAATAGTTTTTGGGCTCTTGAAACAATATTGTGAAAAATATATATTTTTGTATTGCAGTTCCAATTGTATTACAACTTTGGTTGTGTGATGGCTAGTAGATTGTATTGCAGAGATGGGAGAAATTGTATTGCAATATGGTAGGCTTGAAGGAGCTTGAAGGATAGTTATAATTGCAGCCATAAGTGTATTGACATGAAGGAGTGAGGTTGTAGAGGCATTGTGTTGCAATACAAAATTGTATTGTAGAGAAGAGAGCGAGGGTTGAGTTTGTATTGCAATACATGAAATTGTATTGCAAGAGTTGGCTAGTATGGCAATGGAAAGGGATTGTATAGCAAGACTACCAAGTGTATTGCCATAGGTTGGTGGCTAAGGAAGTGTATTGCAATATAACTTGTAGGTTAAATTTTATTACGATACACCTTTGTGTATTTAATGAACAAAAAGTTTAGGAGTTGAGGATGTATTCTGATACAATTTTTGTATTGTGACCGCATTAGCATCTGGGTGTGTGAGCAATTAGCAGTCAGCGGTCAACTATGAGCAGTAGCGATCCAAGTGAGCAGATAAACCTTATTGCAGGTCAGCGTAGAGCAGTAAATTCAAATAAAAAAAATTTCTTCCACAGGATGTAGGAGATTTGATTTTTAGAGATCGAGTTGCATAGCGAGGCGTGGTGGACCATAGGGTGATAGGCGTATTGGTTGTTAATGTCATTCTTGACATGTAGCCAGAGTTAGCCGACCATCGGGGTTGTCGATGTCGTGACCTTAGCAGGGTTGTCGCTGCAGGCATGGTCTTGGAGTTGGGTGGGTTACATATGCATGGTTGGATCGTATGTGCGTGGAATTTAGGACGAAATTCTTTTCAGAGGAGAATGTGAAACCAGAGAAAATCCAATTTTCAAAGAAATGAAAATCGTAATTTCGGTAAAAATCCGAAATTTTTCTAGATCTCAGATGACGAAACGGACTTCACCATTAGAATCGTATCGTGAAATTTACCTACCACATTGAATTTCGTCGAATTCCGAGACAGTTGGAATTTACACGTTTTTCGAGGAACGAGCGTCGTGTAGGACACTTGGCGCATTTTTGAGTGGCACACAGGATGCCACGTGTCAAACTCTTATTCAGTCAAGTTGAGCTCAAGGTGGGACCCACGTTGACACATGGCATGATGCCATTGGGTAGAAAAATCAAAATAATGACAAATGGGGACATGGATGGCATTTTTGAAAGTTAAATGAGGAAGAAGACAATATAGCAAATAGTGACCTTCTCCAAAATTAAAGAACAAAACGTGCAGTAGGAGGAGAAATGTGCAGAATTCAAAAATGGCTTAGGTTTTGTGATTTTTTAGAGAGAGAGAGAGCACCTTCTCTCTAAGATCAGGACTGATGGAGAAAGTGGATTGAAGCCTGAGCAGAAGGAAAGGCTGTTCTGCTTGGGAGGAACAGCGTGTAGACTCTGGTTTCTTGGGTTTCAGTGAGCTTCCATAGTAGGGTTTATCCTACTTGTTTTACACTTTATTTAAGTGCTGTTGATGTTTGTGTTGAATTTAGGCCGTGAGTGGCCGTTTGATCGATCCCAAAACGGGGCCCAGGGTGTGGAAATTTTAGAGACTTTTTGGATTGTCCGTGACAGTCCAGCTGATTGGGCTGTTTGTGTTGAAAATTAAGCAATAAATCATGTATTGATGTGTAGGAGGCCGGATATGGCCGTGGAAATCGGTTTCAAAAAGTGGAACAAATGGTGGATGAGTGGGCTGCCACGGACAGCCCATGTTTTTAGGTAGTAAAATCGATTCAGGGTTTGTGGTGGACCAGAATGTCCATATGTTGTGTGCTTGAGTTGTTGAAATGAATGGCTTGGTATGTGTGGAAATAGATAGGTTAAGACATGATTTTAATGTGTTAACACAATGACACAATTATATGGAATAAAATTGTGTTGTAAGCCATTGGAGATGATATTGTAAATTGCTCAAGTGAGCTAATTTGGGGTGATGGTTGATGTGTTGAATTACATGTGTGTAATTGTAGTTGATTGAAAATATGCATATTGACATATTGTATAAATGGTTTTGAAAATGGCATAATGCATTTTCATATGCCTTAGGTATTTCAGAAATTGGGGTGTGGTGCTGCGTAGATTTTATTAAGCAGGCATGTTGAAAAGGAACTCACGAGGATGATATTAGGAGGTGGGGAGTTGGGAGATGGGCCCAACATATCATTCGGATGAGGGGCGACGGCGTTTGGAAACTCACCAACCAATTCTCCTCGGAGGGTAGTCCCATATTTTTGCGAATGTTTGGTGGTATATTTTCAAAACGACAAGATTTGTTTGAAAATGATTATTTTTCTCCTTACATGGCTTAGAGCAAGTGTGAGTGAGTCGGTGAAGGACTCGTAGGTTGATCATGTAGACATTCCAAGTAGGATCATGTTGCGAGTGTGTGTTTACTTTGGAGCATTGCATGCCTTGGGTGGAGAGTAGCCCATTGGGATGGTTCCTCTGAACATTAGCTCACTGCAATCGGGGATTATATTTTAGTGCGAGGAAGCAGAGAACAACTCATTTAGAGGTGATTTTGAAGAAGCGGTTGTAGCTTTGATGGTTTTTGGACATAACATGTATTAGAATTGTGAATTTATAATATATGTTTGTATAAATGTAATCAACTATTGAATTATTGGGAGATAATTGGAGAATAGTTGTGATATTTGATTTTATGAGTATTGGTTTATGAGCCCAAGAGGCATTTTTACTCAGGTATGAGTCTCGCGATACGAGACATATAGAATTTCCGTAGGTTGACGGGTAGTCAACGGACACCCGGGTTTGGGCGTCACAAGCATATTTTTCGGTATCTTCAAGGTTCACAAGATCTTGGTTTACTTTATACAAGAAATCAAGATATAACATTAGTGGGCTACTCGGATCTTTGACGCGTCCCATGTGCGGTCTGAAATATGGTTATGTTTTCTCTATGGTGATATTTGCAATTTCATGAGTCTATTAACCAGACTATGATTACCACTTCTTCAACCACTCAAAGATTATAGCATTATATGAGGCTTCACGAGAATGTGTATGGTTACAAGCATTGATACAATATTTGTGGTTCGAATGGCATTGCGATAAGTGATATATCCCCCACATTCCTTCTGAGGGATAATAGACTTCTTCTCTACCTGTGGATTTATTGAAACTCAAGATTTTGGGCCTGCAAACAGCTCTTGATTAGTGGTCGACTTTTCTTCTCGGACCATCGAGGCTTTGGCCAGTCGACGTCAGAGATCTCCTTTTCTTTTCTCTGCCTCTGACTGTTTTTGGGCCAGTTTATCTGCCTCAGACAACAACATGGTCTTATCTTTGATTTGATCCCGAAAGTGGAAGTTTCCTACTTTCCTACTGCTTGTCTCATTCTATTTTTTTCCTTAATTACTTTTTATTTTTCTTGTTTATCTTTCCCATTTATTTCCCTCCACTTGAGACTTGGAAAAATATAGGTCATTCACCTGAAGTGCACCACATGGCATGCGTGTCACTCCCTAAGGTTAAAGTGACATCCACAAGATCATGCCATGTATCTTCCCCGACCTTTCGATCTTCCGAAAAATGTGAAATTAAATTTATCTTTGGAATATGATGAAATTCGACAAGGTAACTAGATTTCACGAGAAGAATTTAACGGTAAAGTCCATGTCGTCATTCGAGATCTAAAATTTCGGTTTCAACGAAATGACCAGTTATATAACGAAAATTGATTTTCTTGGGTTTTACATGATCCTTTAGAATATTTTAATATCGGATCGGCTCTGATTAGTCAACATGTGGTTTCTTTTCTTTCTTTGATAATGGAGTAGTCAACCTCTAATATTGAAGTGTTCTCCTTGTTGTAGACAATAAATAGCTAAACCAGTTGTCGTTGGTGCATCATGATTTACCATAAGTGCCATATGAATACTATACTAATGCACACGATAGTACTACAGTACAAACAAAGGGTGTCACCCAATGGACCTCTAAAATCAAATAAATAAATAATTATTTGTTTTTTATAAAATTAATTCTTGAAATAAATTGAATAATCACATCTATTTATACTAATAATAATCACATATAAAATTTCATATGTAATAATTAAATTCTAAAATTTATAATTTTCATATGTTGGAATTTGGATCTGCTTTTTTATATTCTTATAGTTTTTTTTTTATAGAATATGACTATCCCCATCCTAGCCACCCCCACCCTTGTTATTTTAAACTCTTAAGTATTATGTGTAATTCATATGCTACAATATATAAAAATATATATTTATGTATAATAATTAATCATCTAATAAATAAATAAATGTTAAAATTTGAAATAATATTTTATAAATTTATTTTATTTTTAAAAATAACTCTTATCGATTGATTTTTAACAAAATTTGTATTAACTTACTAATTTAAAATAGATAATTTTAAGTAAAATGTTATATAATTAATATTATAATACAAAAGTAAATTCTAAGATTTTACTAATGTTGCATATATAATTTATATTTAAAATTTTTTATAGAATATTAAAGCATTTAAATAAAAATAAAAATATTACCTGAATAGCTAAAAATTATATGCTGTACTTATTACACTTACTTAACATAGCATATATATATATATATATATATATATATATATATATATATATATATATATATATATATATATATATATATATATATAAATATTTAATATCTAAAATTACTTTTTAAAGGAATCTAAAGTACCGTAATAGATAATATTAATATTTTTTTCAGAAGATATATAATATTAATTTTTTTACCTAGAAAATAACAATTTAAATATTTAAAAGTATAATTATAATTGTTAGGTTATTTGGGTTTTATTATTGTGATTATTACATTTTTTTACAACTATTTAATCTATTTGTCAAAAAATATATATATAAATATTTTTAATATATAACTCTTTAGCTATCTTCAAAGATTTTAAATTAAATAATGGTAAAAAGTAATATTGCTAATTTTTGTTAGATAGGAAATAAGAAAGTTATATTAACATTTTTTTATATTATTTCTATTTAAAAAATAAATAAAGATAGCTCTTTTTATATTTTTTAAAATTTTTATTTTTTTTTTTATTTATGTTAATATTCTATAAATTTTTAAAAATACTAGTAAATAGATACGTGCATACGTGAAATAATATAAATAAACTAAATTTATGATTTTATTTTTATGGTGAAAACTAATTAAATGATTCACATTTTTAATTACATAGAAATAAAATTTAAAATGATGGGATAGGCCCCATCATTTTTAGTTTAAGTTGTAAGGTAGAGCATACACCGTTTTAAATAGTTAAAGGCCATGGAGGGTTCCAAATTCAGTCACCTTTTTCAACATTAAATTTCCAATAAAATTAAAGATTCCAAAACCAAAAATAGAACCAATCGAATCAAAACTAATCTAAATTAACAAATTTGTGGTTTTGGAGAAAATTATAAAAGAATAAAAATGGAAAAAAATTTGGTGTGGAAGAACTAGAAACGAATTGTAACTATAAGTAAGCTGAAAATTGAATTGAATCCTATATTAATTCCTTAAAAAAGCGGTCAATGAAAGTGGCTTGCAGGTAAAATGTTGCACTAAATTGTTAGAATGGGAAAGTGATATCACAATTGGAAACAAAAATTGTAAAATACTCATACATTTAAAGTAGTATAGATAATACAAGATCTTATAAATATAAAAATATCATGAATATAAAAGAAAATAAAATTTTTTGGACAGGGTTATTTATTTCAATAAGTTAACACATGATTTTAATAAAAATTAATGATAAAGGTTATATTTGAAAAAAAAAAATGTATTAAAGATTAATTATTTTATATATTAAAAAAATGAAATGTTATAAAAAACGAACACAAAAAAAAAAAAAAGTGGGGCCCAAGGGGCTGGGGTGATTACAGGTGGCTAGGGTGGATTGGAGGCAATGTTGATATTATGGTGGGTACATTATTTGAGGGCATGCAGGGCATCTATTTATACTAATAAAAACCAAAACAATGTACAGTAGCAATTTGTGTTGAGAGGGTGTGTCCAGACATGAGAGGCGTTTCTCATGAAAAACGAAACGCCTAATTCCCAGATACGTGGGATTTGCTGTTTGATATTGGATTTGATATTGTCATCCGTTTCTCTCCTTAGTTATTGTCAAAGATCTGATATTTGATGTTTTTATTTTAACCAAATATATATTTCAAGTACGTGATTTCTTATATATTTCTTCCACAGTTCCACAGTTCCACAGTTCAAAAGAGACACGATAAATCAAGAAGAGAGAAAGAGAGAAATGAATCACCATAACCCAATCAATGGAAATTTCCAACAGTTGCAGCTAATGCAGTCCACAGTTCGGGAGATACAAGCTGAAAAAGTGATGGAGCAAATGGTAATACTAAATATTATTCATCTCTTTCCATTTCTTTGTCCCCAATTCTTCTTCTTTTATTGCTCAATTTATTCATTCTTTTTTTGTTGTTTTAATTTAGTTTTTATTATTATGAATTTTTTTGTGGTGTAGTTGCTCATGCTGGTATACTTGTAGGGCAGTTGCATTGATTTCTTCTGTACCAATTGCATCGATTTCTTCTATACCGACCTTTAACTCTGGTCTCTGGAACTGAAGGCGCTCATAGAGCTATTTTCTTTTTACCATCTTGATTCTCAGTATCTTGTATAAGCTTTTTCTTTTACTCGTGATCTAGCCCTTAAGTCCGTTTTCTTTTTAAATTTCACAATCTGGGATTATATTTCCTTGATATCTCTATGGATATTATTTCAGTTTCAGCCTCCAACGGCAATCACTTTGTTTGTTTTGAGTGCACGAGATTGTATACGCCTCTGTAATTATTCTCTTTGAAAATCTGTTTTGTTTGGATACAAGGAAATCACTTTCTTTGTTATCGTAACTTATAATTAAGAAAAAAACACAAACAGGTGAAGTTGGAGAAAGAGAACTAAACGAGGAATTGATTGGTTAAATTAAATAAAAATTTATTCTCTTTATAACACACAAGATCCTCTGATACCACACATGTGGTCACTGTTCACTAGAAACAGGCATCACCATAGTACAGGCACATATTGATGATTTCTGGCTTTTAAGCTCCCTACCTACTCTCTCTCTCTCTCTTTTTTGGTAGAAAAGAAAATATCTCTCTTTTCTCTCTCTTTGTTCTTTGACAGAAAAATAAAAACCAAGGGTGTATTCTTACAAAAACGATTTGAGAGACCCACAATGGGATGTCTCTTTCTCTCTTTGCTGGTGGCAACATGAACATAAGCTGCTAGGGAAAAAATGAACTTCATTGTTTTGTGTTTTGTTGCCACTCAAAATGACTTCATTTTATTTTAACTTAAAATGACTTCATTTTGATTACCCGACCATGGGATTATTTATTTTAAGCTCAATTTTGATGGACCTAGAAGGAAGCGATGAAGGACATATTCGAGGATATGTTCAATTGAAGTGATGCAAAGGGACCTGTGTGAAACTGTGATTTAGTTAAAATGCCTTTTGAAAAATAAATTTTAGAAATTTAACTTTTCATCCATTTTGACCTCATTTTGAAAAAAAAATATATCATAATATTTTCTTGTAAAATAAGGCTTTCTTTCAAAGAAATATATATATATATATATATATATATATATATATATATATATATATATATATATATATATATATATTCACTCGACAACAAAGACATTTTGTCACAATGAGTCATTCTTCAGAAAAAACATAGAGGGTCTTTACAAATTTAAAGTTATTTGAGTTCTTCTAACCGTATTTTAAACAAAACCAGTTCAGCAATTGAGATGATAGCAGCTTGTTTTCTGGAATAGGTTAAGTTAGCTTACTTACTCGATTAATGTTGGAATATTATATAATATATTATATTAATAATTTCTTCCTTTTATAGATATTTGATTTCTTAGAAATAGAAATTTACAGTGAGAACAAATGAATTACGTTGCCATTCGTTGAAATAATATTAACTATTTAAATTTTTTATAGAAATGATAAATTTTCCTTGAAAAATTATGTATGAGGATACATTATATATATAAAAAATTATCTCTTATATATATATAAACACTTATGAAAAAATTAAGGAGGATTCTGAGTTTTATATTTAAATATAATCTTTCTATCTTAGTACATTTTTTTTTGTAAGGATATTTGGTTAGTTACTATTTAAAATAGGTTAATTATTTCATATTAGGTTATGTGAAAGATAAGTGAAGCATAGGATATTTATTTTGAACTCATTATGCTTTTCTTCGTACACTTGTAATTAAATGAAGCAATATAGAACCTCCATCTTGATTTGGGAGAAATGCCTGATATGGGAGTGCTTCATCTTTTGTTAAGATACCCTGGTGTTTCATAACCAATGTTTTAAAAATCGGATAAGCAGGTTGATCGAGATTTGTCGACCATTGCCTGATGGCCTCCAGTCCAGTTATGAGTTTGACCATGGTTTGGCCTGAAAACATGAGTAGGTAATTTTTCCATTTTAGTCAACGATTGGTTTTAAAACATTATTAACAGTAATATTCACCTTTTAGGTTGGGTCTACATTAGGGTTTGACTTCCAAAAGACTAGATAGATCTAAAATGGAAAGACCCCACCCTACTGCCTACATGAACCATCAAAGAATTCTCTAGATCTCGGTTAACAAAACGGTCTGCGTCGTTGGATTTGTCTTCTCATGAAATCCGGTGGCCGAAAAGTTTGTTGAATTATCGAATAGTTGAATATTTTATGATTTTTTGTTGATAAGTCGCCAATGACTCTAAATTGAATTTTGCAAAATCTGGAAGTTAGAAATGGCTTGAGCTAAGTTCATTTAAAATAAGTGAACTAAAAGAAATAGAATTGTTTAGGCGAAAGCAGGACAGAAAAAGAGATGGACACATGGCCTTGATGTGTAGTGTATCGAGAAATAAAAAAAAGGAAAGAAAATGATAAAAATTCAAAAGGAAAGGAAAAATGAACAGACAGATAGAGTGAGAGCGAGAAAGAGGGAGAGAAAAATGAAAAATGGGTTTTTGGCTTCTCTCTAAGATCTACGGAAATCGGGCCTTCGGTTTTCGTCGAAGCGAGAAGAAAAGTTGATCCACGCATCGAGAGCTACGCGTGGGTACCAGAATCTTGAAGTTTCGTCAAACTCCACGAGGTAGGGAATTTTCCTACTTTGATTATTTTTAGCCTAAAGGCCATTTAATGGCATAGGCGTTCTTCGAGACCGAAATTGGCTGTGTGTTTTAGTCCCAAGATTTTTGGGACTGAATATTAGAAATTTTGGGATTAGTTAGAGTCTGGACTATGTTGGTTTGGTTTTGATCAGGGCCAGGTGACTTGAGGTTTTGTGAGGGTTTATTATTATCAAATCAGATTTGTTAATGAATGAAACCAGAAAATGGTTCAGCCTGTTTGTGAATTTGAGAGGTCCACTGATTTTGTAGTGATTGAGATTTGGGTCATTTTTATTGTGTTATTCTTTGGAAAAAAATGTTGTTGTGTATAAAATCATGTGATGAATAGAAAATTATATGTAGAAAATATAATTATCAGGAATTTATCAATGTTGCATAGCTCTTATTGTGTATGTAACATGACGCAGAAATAACATAGTGCATTTCATATGCGGTAATATCGGCGTCGAGTCGGTGTGTGTGCATGGTATTGGTTATTCACCGATACGGTGAATGTGTAGTGAGCTCGAAAATTGGGACAAGCGTCGAAATTTAGACTTCGTAGGTGCATCAAAATATGATAATAAATTTTGTGTGTTTTGGTGAAGCAAGATGAGGCGAATCCCCCAGGTTAAAGACAAAATTTTATTCTTGGTCGGACATGTACTGCTCCGGGGATGAGGTTCGAGTGTCGGAAGGTGTGTGAAACTGCGGTGAGACCCGAAGTCGCGACCCAGAGAATAAACACACGGGATTGGATAAATTAAAATGAATATTGGAGGTTGTCCAATAGGTTAAGTCATTGGTGAAACACCCCGATAAATGGTTTTCACATAACATTTGCATGTGTGGTCGGTCGAGGACTCGAGGTTATGGAGCATGAGCGTCTCATCTCATGCATGACACACAATATTTCATATAGGATTGCATTATTTATATGGAATATGATTGGATGTTTTATGTATGCCATTGCAAGTGCACTTTAGGTAGGGAGTAGCCCTTGTAGGATAATTTTCTATTGGGCATTGCTCACCCCATTGCGGAACCCTTTCGGTCTGAAGGGTGTGCAGGGGAGGCAGTGCCCGACAAGTGATTATATGAAGGAAGGCAGTGTGGCCTTGATATTTCCTTTGTGGTATGTTGTATAAAATTGAAACTAAATTCTTTTGGGACTAATGTATAAATAGTGGGTGCTGTAATTGGGTAAGAGAGTTGTGATCGATTTCTTCTGATTTGTAATTAAGTGTTTTTATTCTCGTATTTTAGAACTAAATTTGAATGAATGGGTCCGTGTGGGATGTATATTGAATGCTGGGACCAGAGATGGACCTGTGTGGTCAATATAGTACATTGAGACCACTGAATGGGTTTGATTATACTTGTTATACAGTTGTATGGTTAGGTAAACTCCTTGAACAAAGGAATAAGTTTGGAAACACTGGTTAACTCATCAGATGACTCAGATGGTATCTGGATCTGATGATCAGTTCATGATCAGACTGAATAGTTGATCAAACATGTTTATTGTTTCATGTTAACATATTGACTTCTTTCATGTTTGATTAAGACATCTGACAGTGTGTTTCTGGGTTGAGTTGCTAACAGTACCTTTCTCAGGAAAAAAGCAAGTGTGTGATAATAAGTAAAACCGGAAAATAAAAAATTTTCCAAAAATAGCAAATATTAATAATAATAATAAATTGTTAGAATGTTCCAAGGCACAGAAATTCTCTAAATCTCGGATGACAAGGAGTGGACTGGCATTTGGGTTCAAATGTTTAGATCTAGTAGCCTATGAAAGAATTCAAATAAGATTCTAGGCAGTCTAAAAAATATTTTACGATTTTAAGGTGATAGAGTCCTTGATAACTCTAGGAGACAGAAGATTTTGAAACCTCGAAAGTCGAGGAAATGGCTGTTTAGAAAGTTCATTTAAAATAAATTGGGCGAAAAAAAATAAATTATTTAGGGGCAAATACAGTACCAGATAGAGCCATGTATCAAGAGCTCGTGTGAGTACCAATATCTTGAGTTTAGTTCAAGCTCTGAGATGGAATTTTCCTACTTAGTATATTTCTGCTTTAAAAAAGGCCATTTAATGGCTTAAGGGTTTTCTTTGGCCAGTGAGAGGCCGTAAATTCCGATCCCAAAATCTTGCGGCGAGGTAGAATTTTATTTGTTTTGGAATGACGAAATTTGAATTTTGTGGCCCAGGCTTTCGGATAGTCAGAAGTGAATTTTAGGACTATTTTCGGACATTTCGGGCTTAATTTTTGGGACTTTTTTTGAACAATTTTCGGACAGGATTTTTGGAATTGTTTTCAAGTAGTCCTAAACTGCATTGAGGTTTGGTTTTGATCCTGGGACTGATGTCTTCGAATTTTGTTGTGTGTTTTGGTATCAATATAATTTATTGATGAATGGAACAAAAAAAATGGTTCATGGCCGTGAAGGGACGAGGTGCCTTGTTTGTATATGGGTCGAATTTGGGCCATTTTGTGTCATATTGTTAGGAAAAATAAATATGCGGTTGTGTGTAAAACGTATTTAATATGTGCTTGGCGTGATGTATTAACATGGAAATTGTGATGAATGGAAATTATATGTAGGAAATATAAGTATCCTGAATTTATAAATGTTGCATGTAGTATGACATAGCATGAAATGACATGATTGCATTTCATATGTACGATCACATCACGTCGAGTCAGGTGTGGGTGCATGGTATTGGTTATTCACCATTCTTAGTGAATGTCTAGTGAGCTTGAAAGTGGGACAACGTCGAGTGGGAACTCGCGGGTGCGTAAAATAATATTAATAATTAGTGACTTGGAATTTGGACCGAAGATGGGGCGGATCCCCAGGGTGAAAAGACCCAAATTTTATTCATTATCAGTTATAGTAATTAGTGGGGGTGAGATTGTGAGAAAGTGTGGACATCAAGCCTACGGTGAGACCACAGAGTGCAACTAAGATATTACAGATTTGGTCAAATTGAATAACCATTAGAGGGTTGTCCGATAGGTTGAGTCATTGGGTGAAACACTTGATGACTCGTTTCACACTGGCATTGTAGGTGTGGGAGTCGATCTGTGAAGTTTAGAGAAAATTCAAATTTTCTGAAAATGGTAAAATTGTAATTTCGGTCAAAACCAAGAAATTTTTAAGATCTCGGATGACAAAAGCAGACTTCAGATTGGAATCATCTCGTGAAATCTAGCTAACACGTCGAATTTAGTCGAATTTTGAGACAGTCGGAATTTCACGTTTTTCGAGGCACCAAGTGTCGGGTGCCGTAAAACGGGTTTGAGAGACATGTGACATGAAAAAAGTCACCCACTACATGTACTCTTGTGACACATGTTGCAAGATTAGAGATGATGGAAATGGACGGCCTAGATTGTGCCCAGTGTCCAAGGGAAAATCAAGACAAAAGAGGGGACATGATAAATTTTAGATTGTTAATGAGATAAGACAAAAAACGTGAGCAGTCATTTTCTTCTTCATTTTTGAATTAAATGGAGGAAGGGCGTGCGGAGAATGGAACAAGCGTGCGGGGAGATGTTTTTTTTTGGTTTTAGAGAGAAGGTGTGCCTTCTCTCCACAAGTTCAAGCAGATCGGACGAGTCAGGTTCTCGATGGAGCAAAAGCAAGTTACTGCGCGGCGAGGGCTACGTGTAGACATCGATTTGAGGTGGAGTTCTGAAAACTCAAGAGAGTAGGGATCTTTTTCTACTTTGTGACCCAATCTTTTGGCTGCGAGCCATGTAAGGCCAGGAGTGTTACGAGGCTTGTTTTTACGCACGTGCAGTGGGATCCAGGAAAGGCTTTGGGTAAGGATGGGAGAAAGTTATTTGTGATCAGGCAGGCTGATATTAGAAGGGTTTCAGCATTTATAGATAGTGACACAAAAAATTTTGGTGTGAAAATGTGTTTATTAAGTGATTCAAAATGAATTGCTTGTGTTTGTTAATTCTTTATGTGAGCTAATTTTGGTGTATTGATGGTGAAGAAAATTTGCATAACATGAAGTTTATGTGTGATTTAATTATATTAATATATATGCATGTGAATATATTAGCATGAATGTTTTTTGGATTGACATCATGCATTCCATATCTGCTTGGGAACCACTAGAATATTAGGAGTGAGTGCATGGCTTGTGAAATAAACAAAAATAAAAATGTTTGTGAAAAGGAATTTTAAGGAAGATTTTCGAAGAATTGCCTTGGAGAGTTGTCCAACGTTCATCTCGGAGCGGACCATGGGCCCATTTCGGAGAAATATACAACAATTCGCCTCGGAGGAGAAGTAGTCGATGTGTTACAGAGGTCGGTAGTGGGGATTCGAGAGCAAAAAAAGCTTGTTTTGAAGCTGGATATTTACTAAGCATTTGGCTTAGGCATATGTGAGGAGTGGAATGAGGACTCGGGATACGGGATCCGGTCATAGACATTTAGTAGGTTCATGAGAAATTGGCAGATGTGATTGTTTTCCATGACATGTGCACTTGGGTGAGGAGGGTGAAAATTATCTCTACTAGACTTTGCTCACTCCCTCGTGGGATTATCTGTGCACAGTGAGCTTATCGGGAAGGCGACACTCATTAGAGGTCGTTGAGAAGAAAGCCGACTTGTGGCTTGATGTTGTTGTATAACATGTATGAATGTTGTACTTTAATATATGTTGAATTAAGAGTGATTAGTTAACTCTTGAATATGGTATATAGTTGTGGCTCTTTCGGTGAGTACCATGTATCGGGCCCAAATGGTCAAGCTTAACTCATGTACATGTCTCATGATATTGATGTTGGGACATGTTGTAGCTTCTGTAGAGTTCTTGATGACAAAGGAGGCTCGCTCGATTCATGAGTGGTGCCCAAGCCACCCGACGTCCACCGATTCCAGAGGGCTTATTTGTCAAACTGGACCTTGCCTCGTGGGCGCTACAAATTGCATCGAGCTTAGGTAAACGAATACCTAGGAGCTCCGGGTTTGGGCATCCATAAGTTTAGTCCCGATACCAAATTTCATGCAACCAGACGAGCTTTAGGCATACGTATATCACCTAGCTTGGGGGACTCGGGGCTAAGGCCAGAGTCATTATGGTGTAAGAAATATCACAAATGTATAGCCTCGATGTCGGGATACCAGGAGTTGTAGTTAAACGGTAAGCAGAAGATGCGATGTACCAAAGTGACTCCATGGGAAACATGTTAGATCATGCATACACGTGCATTTGATGAATGTTGTGTGGATGTGTGATCAGGTGTTATGAATTATGTGATTTGTGTGCTTGGTGAATAGCACATAGAAAAATGTTGAACACTAGGGTTTAGTGTGAGAACAAGTTGTTTGGTGAATTTGGACAAATAGTTCATATAATTAATGAAAAATATGATGTGAAGAAAATTTTTTTCTATGTTTATATTGTAAACTAGAAAAAAAAATTTAATAAATTTATTTGGTTATATTGGAAAATGGAAAAAAAAATATATTTTTCTTTGGTGAAAAAAATTATGAAAAACCAGAAGTTTAGGAAAATGGGAAGCACGCCCATTTTTTTTTTTTCTAAGTGTGGTCGCGGCGTTAGTTAAATGCGGACACAGGTTTGACGTGTAGGCCTGGAGATGCCTGCCTCGCAAAGAAGCAGCGGCGACAGGCTGTAGGGGCGCTCATTGTTTGCCACGATACGGCTCACTGGCCACATGCCACGACATCGCTTAAGGAGGCTACGACATTGAATCATAGCCGCGAAGCGCACGCCTTCTAGTCGGTGGATCGTCGCTGATAATACGCCATCGTGATGCTGAGTAGGGAATCGCCACCGATAATATACAATGATACGCCTTTAATCGTGATAGGTGGGCAATCCCCGGGCTAGCGAAAGTCATGACAACGCTGTGGCCAGGACAGAGGAAGGCTGGTCTGGCGCGCCGCGCTGCCAATGCTACAAAAACTGGTCGCTTGTGCCGCGAGCATTGGCTGAGGGAGTCGGCACGTCGAGCGTACAAAGAGCCACACGGTGCAAGACACGCATAAGGGACTCCCCGCGACATGACCGAGGGGGCCACGACACGGCTCCGGTGCGCCACTATATTAACTCGGGCCGCGGCGCTAATGACATACCAGGCGCAAATTGGCGCAAGGGGTACAATCAACAGCCCATGGTGTGTGCACCAAAATCTAACCGCTGACTTCATGCACCGTTTAAGTCATTGTTCGAGACATTGTTCATGAACACAAAGCTCACAAGATTTTTCAAAAAAAAAATTAAATCAAATCAAATGAAATAAAAGTTTTAAAATGAAATTTCTAAATAAAATTTTGTTGCATTTGATTTAATATATTTAATTATTGTCTGTATTTCCTATGAATGCAAGGACATTGTGTATGAAATGTTTCTATGTGTGAATAGTGTCTCTCGAGGTTGTGTTTTACGCCTTAGAGATACTGCATTGAATATTAACTTGCCATTTGACATGTGTAAATGACTAGTCGAGGGCCAAGACGTAGAGGTCATCCATGGTAATCGGGTCGTGCACCACCTGATTGGACCAAACAGCTCCTTTGTTAGAGCTATAGGTATCACATCATTATTGTACGTGCTAGTACAAATATAGTGGCCGTGGAGGTCTTAGTAACCCCAGAGATTTAGGGCACATCAACTTTATGATCATAGTGGAGGAGATCCAACAAAAACCATTGGTTCATAGGTCAAGAAGGTGTTAGAGGCTGAGATTACCTCTAACACGGATTCAGATTAGACCAACAAGGCCCAACTAGAGGGTGGCAGGCCCAAGTATGGTGGAACCCAAAGACCTCTAGAGACCTAGAGGCAATGACATGGGTAGAGTCTCCAAGAGTCGCTACTCATGGGTAAGTATTTTCCCATACTCGCGAGACATGCCAAGGCTCAAGAGTTCCCAGAAATGGGCTAGGACATGATCAGGATAGAGTGGCCGCTGAGATCTCACTGAGTGAACCCGCTTTGTCGATGATCATGGCCACATACGGCTGCCACAAAGCCTTAGATTCTCAAGAATGGCCAAAGACCACATTCTAAAGCGTGATCAGATCCCCGCCACAAAGACACGGATCATGTCGATAAGCTCCCAATTATGAGATCGATGCTCGAGCACTCCTGATGTGTTAGTAGCAAGAGGAAGAGAGTCAATCTTTTAGTCGAAAGAAGTAGGGCTCTGGTCATTTGAGCAGCCTGGCTGTGGCCATCCGGCCGGACAGATCGTGGTTGGCCAAATGAAAATGGTGTGAAGTAATACTGCACAATTTAACATATGAGGGGAGGGATTGCCCCAGACAGTGGATCCCAGGTTTTGGCAGGCCAAAGACATCCCAACGCTGAAAGGTGAGAGGATACAACATATTCCTCCACAACTCCTGCCGTGCCGTAGAGCCGCTGAAGCTTCAGAGGCCACACTGCACCCCATAGGCAGCCAGAGGCTGTGCCAGGGGCCGGCAGGTGATTGTGGCCAGCGCGCAGGACGCCTGTGTCTGGGGGCGGCCCTCACGCCATCACACCCCTCGTGCCAGAGCCAACGTATCAACTGGCTAGTATATGGTGGTAGGTTTTTGCTATCTCACGGCGCGGGCAAGAGTGTTATTTGATTATGGTGCCGTATTCATTCACTGATGACCACTGTGATGAGTTGGGGGCTTAGGAGGTTGAGGCCTTGGAGAGCCTTGTATGTGAGTTCTCCCCTAGGGATTAGGGGCGATGATAGGACATATGTCGTGGTAGCGAGTTAGAGATCTCGGGGACTCTACTCACAGCTGACTCGAGGATCACGGATATGTCGGGAGTTCGGCTGTCATCCCGGGTTGATCAGTCGACGCCTTACAGTCGCATCGATCAGGAGCGAGGAGGGCTACCGCCACACGCAAGACAAAGATCGTTGTAGCTTCTCGTGGGGAAAGCATGATATTTTACCCCCACAAAGGTACGAGTCTATAGGCTCTGTGGACAACTGGGTGAGTCACAGTGCTCCTGACCTTTAAAGGACGAGGTGAGACCCCACTTAATCATCTCCCCGAGTACTTGCTACTTCCAGCATTCCATGATGTCTCTGATGAGCCATCTGGATTGCTCTGCAGAGGTGCTGTAGACTCTGTGACGTAGTTACACCCCGTACTTTACCCATCTTTACAGACTCAGATAGGATTTGGCACCAATTGAGTCAGAGAACTCAGAAACCAACCACAGAGCTATCTGGACAAGGGGGTTCATTGTGACGAGCACTTCATGCCTGGGTGCCCTGCTCTATTCAAGGGAAGAAGAAAGACAGGGCACCTCTCGACCGTGTATCGGATTGGCAGATACGCTTGAATTGTGGTTACGATCAAGAATCGTACCCATTATCGAGGATTGATGATTTCTTTGATCAGGGCTGAGAGGTCAGCTCATCGGCATGTAATTCCTTCGCGACCGGTTGCCATCGTAACCGAGGATTGGGTGGAGACGTGACATTCTCAAGACGCTTAGGACGATTACGGGCACTCTGAAGCCATGCGATGCCCTTGATTGATCGACGCGCCAAAGAGATTCATGGACTTTCATGCATGTGGTATTCCAACCCTATCTAGACTGGGCCGTAGCTCATGGATGACATTTTTGATTCACTCAGCTTAGAGGAGCAGCTGAGTATCATTTGAGGATCAAAGGTTACAGCTGGTCAGAGACTACTACTGTACGCCAAGTCAGTGCGTGAGTTTTCGCATCGAGGTGAGGCTGACACAGTCGACGCATGTCGCGGACCCAAAGAAGGTCGAGGCCGTGATGAGCTGGGAGAGGGCCAAGCTCACTCCTCTGAGACACAGCTTTGGGATCACCCGCACTACAAGAGATTCATCAAGATTTCCATTAGCAAGACTTATGACGACTAATCCTGGTTATATGGTCAAGTTTATCAACAGATCGACAGGAGGCATTCGGAGCTGGAAGAGGAGACTACCACTTATCTTGATAGTAGTCCCGACAGGATGCCAGGTGGGTACACAAGGTATTGTGATGCCTCGAGGGCCTACCGGGATGTGTGGTTGATGCGCCTGGAGGGTGTATCACTGGCTCCCGCTACCAAGAATCATGGAGCGCACTCACCCCGGCCACGACATGGAGTTGCGTCGAGTCTTCGCCTTGAAGACGGCGCCTACTACTTATATGGTGAGAGTTCGAGGTGTACCTCGCACCACAAAAGCCTTAAGTATATTTTCACGCGAAGTGACCTAAGAGGCAACAGATGGACGGAGTTCCAGAGGATTATGATCACTCGCGCCACCATCCCGTGCGCAAATGGTGTCAGATACCTACTTAAGTCACGGAGCATTGGCTAGTATAGTTTCCTGGAGTGGCTGGTTTTCGAGACAGTGGTTACGCCGTTACGCATGTTGGCAGCTCAGTGTACGTCGTGGAGTTTAGTGATTACACCGCCTCTGGCTGAAAGGTGAGTGATCGAGTCCTTGGGGCGCGGACGCAGATAGTGTTCATCGTGGACCGCACAGCCATGTATGAAAGACGCAGGCCTGACCGCTCCACTGTGTATGATAGCGTCTCTATGAGACGTAGTGGTTCCCATTTGATCGATTTGAGATGAGATTCTCGTGTGGAGTTTCATCGATCTCGATTGCCGTGGCATCCATGTGGTGTCGGTGATACTAGGATCTCACCGCCGCGACTACCGGAGCTTAAATGGAAGAGACATCGTAGGGGACTTTGTTCGACGATGTCTCACGTGGTCGCCAGGTTAAGGTCGAGCAACTGTACGCCAGGCTACTTCAACCATTAGAAGGCCAGTGGAAGCGGGGAGCACGTTGACGGCTGATTTCAGGACCCACTTTCCAATGAACACCACAGAGACATGATGCGTGACAAGATAATGGACTGACTCATGAATGGCATTACTTTCCTCGGTCATGCATGACCTTCACATTGAGAGATTCTGGCGAAGGTAGTTATCTCGAGAGGTAGTCCGGGCCACATGGAAAGTACCAGTATCCATAGTGTCGCGAATAGAGACCCGATGGTTTACGCGCACTTTGAAGAGTTTCTAAAGTTAAGAAGGCACATGGCTACATGAGTACGACTTTCCACCATAAAACCAGATGTGGTTTCACGTAGAGGATCATACAGTTTTAGAGGACATGCCGCGAGCACAAGCCTCCTCGGATCATAAGGGTAGATGGGAAGACATTTGCCTAGTGAATTCTCCACAACAACAGCTTATTAAAGAGTGTGCATGTGACGGCACCATACGAGGCATCAGACAGAGGCCACAGACTCATATAAGCCGGGATCTCCGAGGTGGGAGAGAGCCCACTACTACATGTCCCTGATCCGATTAGGAGAAACCCCACTATGTGAGTTTGATGGCATAACGCTTTCACTTCAGAGCCATAAGAGCTTGCGTTGATGCTATGTGTGTCAACCCTTAAGGAGTCTCGAGGTCGGAGATCAAGGCTCCTCAAGGTGATGCCTAAGAGGAGTGGTCAGGTTCTAAGAAGTTAGGAAGCTATCGCTGAGGTTTACATCAGTTCTCTGAGTACTCGAAGGCACTCAGAGCGCATCAATTGGATTTACCGCCCAAGACAGTGTGTGTGTGTCCACGAGATTTTTCACGCTCCATAAGCTCGAGGAAGCACCCGCATCCAAATTTCATGTAGTGATTGTAGAGATTAAGGTTGATTACCCGATAAATTTCGGAGGAGGACTCAAAGCAAATTGTGGATGTTGGGACTGAAGTTTTTACACGCAAGACCGCAAAGAAGGAGGGTGCCATGGCAAAGATCGTGGAGTGGATGAGTCAACGAGATTGAGACACGACAAAGGGCCACCTATCCCTTCGCTTTTAGGATGAAGGCAGCTGGTTTAGTCGTTAATACTTAAATAGATCATTTACATGCATGGTAGTGCACGCTTGCATATGCATGTGTTGTGTTGTTATTGTCCGCACTCGACGAAATTCATTTTAAGGAGGGAGAATGTAAGACCCGAGAAATTTCACTTTCGAAAAGTGGTAAAATTGGAATTTCGGGTCAAAACCCAAATTTTTCTAGATCTTGGATGATTAAAACGGATTTCACCGTTGAATCGCCTCATAAATCTAGCTAACACGCCGACCTTAGTCGAATTTCAGATACCGAAATTTCACGCTTCGAGGCATCGAGTGTCCAAAAGTCAGGAAACTGCCTGAGAGATTACGTGACATGACAAAAGTCACCCGCTACAGCGTACCCTTGTGACGTTACGTTGCAAGATTAGAGAGATGATGGAATGGATCGGATTAGATTGTGCCAAGTGTCAAAATCAAGACAAAGCGGGACATGATGGGAATTTTAATTGTTAATGAAATAAGACAAAACGCGGAATGCGGTTGTCTTCTTCATTTCAGTGAAAAATGGCGTAACGTGTGCAAAGGGCTGGAACAAAACGCAGGAGATATTTTTTTTTGATGCTTTAGAGAGAAGAAGGTGTGCTCTCTCTCTAGATTTATCGACCTAATTACTAGATTCCTTAAATCTGAGAAAGAAGCAAAGTTGTTTCCACGTGAGGCCACGCTGGGCACCGATTCGTGGAGTCTCACAACTCCAAGAGGTAGTGATCTTTTCTCCTACTTTAGCAATTCTTTTTGAAGTTAAGAGCCATGTAAACATTAGGAATGTTCTGGTGTTTGTTTTAATATGAAATTTACCCCTAAAAGCTTTGAACCGAAAGTGGAGAAAATTCCCAAGTTTAGGTGGTCGTGAAACAAGAACTCCTGTGGTTTCAATCGTTCATCAGGAATAGTGATAATAAATTTGCAAAAAGAAAATGTGTTTTGGCTATGATTCAAAATGAATTGCTTGTGTTTGTTAATTAGCCCAAGGAGTAATTTTGGTGTATTGATGGTGAAAATTTGCATAACATGATTTATGTGATTTAATTATGTTAATATATATGCATGTGAATATATTAGCATGAATGTTTTGGAGAACAAAAAGCTTTTGTTTTGAAAATGGATATTTTACTCGCATTTGGCTTAGGCATATGTGAGGGAGCTCTGAGGACTCCTGGACAGGATCGTCATGCATATCTCGAGGGGTCATGAAATCGCTTGAATGTGATTGTTTACGCGAGAGATGCACTTAGTGCTGAACAACCCATGGTGAAATTATCTCATTAGGGCTTCGCCACCCTGTCGTGGATCACCATTTCAGCATAGAGGATCGGGAAGGCGACACCCATTAGAGGTCAGTTTGAGAAGAAAGGTCGACTTGTGGCTTTGATGTTGCTGTATAACATGGCTGTAATGTTGTACTCTGAATATATGTCGAAATTAAGAGTGATTTATTAACCTGAATTATGGTATACAACAGGCATTTTTATGGAGTGGCTGACAATGGGTTCCTAAATGATTTGCTTTAACTCATGTACATGTCCCCATGATATTGATGTCAGATTGTGTTGTAGCTCAGTAGAGCTCGCACAAAGGGAGGCCTCCGCCTGACAAGAGTTGTGGTCTTAAGCACCGACGTCCATTGATATATTCGCAGTTGGATGTGCGTTGCCAACGGACTTCCTGCTTTAAGGCCACAGGCACTTGACTCGAAGTTATGTGGGCATGAGGAGTCTCCATCTCATGCATGATATGTACACCTAAAGATTGTATTATTTATATTAATGTGATTGATGTTTTTATATTACATTAAGGTGATGAAGGAGTAGCCCTCAGAGGGAGAATTTTTTCTACTGCATTGCTCACTTCACAGGACCCCTTTGGGGGTATTGTGGGGTTTATAGGAGACTAAGTGCTCCAATGAGGATCGTGATTATGAAGAAGGCCTGTGTGGCCTCTCGAGATACCTTTAAGTAACATTTTTGTAAATATATTTTGTGTTAAAAGAATTGTAACTAAATTCTTTTGGAACTATTGTCTAAATAGTCAAGTATGTAATTATGGTAAATAGGCTAAATTTTGACCTCTACTGGGATCGTAATTACATTTTATTTCATATTTTAGAGAATGGGTCCCTGTGAAGGCCGTATATATTGGGATATGGACAGATGGAATCTATGGGGCCAAGATTACTCGTTTGAGACCCCGACGTAAGCTGCGACGAGTATCATATATTAAGTTGTATGTCGGGTAGAGCCCTCGCAAAGGAGACTCTATCCGATTTTTAGAAATATGGATCCCGGCTAAATGGAACACAATAGTGTGGTATCTGGGTCACCCGAATCCACAGAATTCAAGCAGTTGATGGGTTGTTAACAGACCTGATTAGCGCTGCGCCAGGTCAGAGCCTAGGGTAAACGATTCTAGGAGCTCGAATGTGGGTATCCATGGTATGGTCCCGCTACCAGCCTGGCTCCCATCTAGGTATCAAGAGTCTAGGTACACGAGTACCGAGGGCCGATGGGCATGGTTCTAGATCATGCATTGTTGTGTGTTACGTGTTTTGTGCTTAACATACCGTGTGATTTGTGTGAATAATACATGGTGCTGTAGATCAGATATGGAACACTAGGCTAGAACAAAACCTGGGTCTTAAAGCAACCTAAACATTATGTTCGGGGAACTGATTTCTATTAGTGTTTGGCATTATGCACTAATAAGGGAGAAGGGATAAACGGTGTAGTTCATGATGTTAAGTCTATTATTGGTTACATACACTCAAGTAACAGATAGAAATTTAGAACTCTATTATATCTTAATACATGGATGGCTAAGTAGAGAAGGGACGCGAGCTGCGGCTTAATAATAACCTACTTAATTACCCATTTAGACTAATGTAATCTTCGTGAGGTTGTTGTTGCCAGACCATGCCCTTATGCAAGTAGGTGTTGTTGTTACACCATCGGAAGGTGTTGGTGCAATTGGGAACTAAGAACGCCAACAACCTCCAAAGGTTCAGCACATGATCCTCCTCGCCTCATGGGAGGATAATTGAACAGGAAGGGTCATTGTTTTCGATTAGTCGGAAGGATACGAGCGCTGCAGCTCCATCATTGCATAGACGAGCCCTATATCGCTACCATTGCACGGACTAGTGCAATGGTGGGTGGCGGGGAGGGACAAGTAACCTTCTCAAAGGGTTTCACACATCATTCTCCACATACAATGGGAGGAGGGGAATTTCGATGGTCAGGACAACCTCGCCATCGGAAGAGACTAGATGACACATGGAGCATCTCGAGATAAGGGTGCTAGTACTAAGAGGAAGAAGAACTAATCTTCTTCTAATCCGTGAAGGAAGGTAAGACTTATATTCCACTAGATTTCAAGGATGGGGCTAATACTTATCAGTGGCCAAGGCCGAGCCCAGGGGCTTCTGTACCTGACGGGCGCATCTATCACCGTCATTTAGCCTGGGGAAACATGAGACAGAGATTGTCCACGAGGCTAGGGATCCCGACCATGGGACAAAGGTAGTCCCATTCATCAAGTGGGACAAAGGACACTCGCTTTTTTCTCCCTTCACCCCAACACTGCAAGAGGTGGGACAAGTATCACCCTGTGGTGCTGGCCACAAGCGCCTTCTACATGACTGCCAGAGAGGCCGGTATGGGCTGGTCGAGGATATAGCTCACTACCAGCTTCAAGGACCTAAGGGCTTATTTCGCGCCATCACACCACAGACTGAGCCAGTTGATCAGTCGGTGATACAGGGTATGTTTATGTTATCTGGCCTATGGGCAAAGATATTGTTTGATTCGGATGCCTCATATTCATATTTATTGTTGCATCTTGTGTGAAATTTTTGGGCTTAGAGGTTGAAACCTTGGAAGAGCCATTACATGTGAGTTCTCTCCTAAGTTAGGGTGAGTTGATCGAGATATCAGGATTGTGAGTTAGAGATCTTAGGGATTCTGCTCACGGTGGACCTTCAGGTGATGGACATATCGAAGTTTGATGTCATTCTTTGCATGGATTGGTTGACGGCACACCGAGTCGTCATTGATTGTGATAGTAGAAGGATTACTGCCTACACATAAGATGGTATTATGTTACGTTTCAAGGGGATAAACATGATGCTTTACCCCAGACCGTGCACAACCCGGGGTGGAGTGGGCTGGTGATGGTTGGCTGCAAGCACCTGCTGGGGATGGTGGGAGACTGGATTTGAGTCTACCTCGGGTGGTTTGTGAGTATGAGGACGTTTTTTCGGACGAGCTACCGGGATTACCTTCGCACAGGGATGTGGAATTTTTCATAGAGTTACACCCTGGTACGTCGCCCATATCATGACTCTTCATAGGATGACACAGGTTGAGTTGTAGGAACTCAAGGTCCAACTGCAGGAATTGTTAGACAAGGGCTTTATTAGACCGAGCACTTCACCATGGGGCGCTCTGGTTTTGTTTGCTAAGAAGAAGGACAAGACTCTTCCACTGTGCATTGACTATCGACAATTGAACAGGGTTACGATCAAGAATCGGTATCCATTACTGAGGATTGATGATTTGTTTGATCAATTGAAAGGGGCGCGAGTCTACTCTAAGATAGCACTTTCGATCGCGACAATAGTTGAGAGTTAGAGAGACCGATATCCCTAAGACAACACGATGTGGCTCGGGGCATTCCAAGTTCTTGTAGTGATGCTCGTTGATTTAATGCTTTAGCGCATTCATGGATCTCATGCATACGTATTCCAACCCTAAGCATAGACTGGCCAGGGTCTCTTTGTCGACTTACATTTCGATCTACTCCTCAAGATGAGGACAAGCATGAGGATCATTCATGGATTGCTCTGCACTCATGGACCACTGGGCCATGTCAAGTCTTAAAATGAATTTTGGCTTCATTGAGGTGAAATTATCAGACACGTCGTGGCCGGGCTTCAGTGTGCCACAGACCCGAGAAGGCCGAGGTCAAGCAGAGCTGGAAGAGGCCAAAGTTAGTCTTCAAGATACGCAGTTTCTTGGGACTAGTGGGGTACTACAGGAGGTTCATTGAGGATTCTCCTAGCTAGTAGAACCTATGACTAGATTGACCTGGAAGGGGGTCAAGTTTATGATGACTGCGGTGAGAAGGCATTCTTGTGAATGGAAAAGAGGCTTATTATAGCCTCCTATTCCTCGATAGTCCTTAACAGTATGAAAAGTGTATTTATGCTCTAGGGACGGATTAGAGCGGTTCTCATGTAGTCCAGGCCAGCTCTGTGGTTCCAAACAGCCTAAAAATCAAAAAAATCATGAGCGTAATTATCAAGGTTTAGTGCTTCTCCTACAATGAGTGCATCGGAATGACATTAAGCATATTTTTTGTATCTTCTAAGGTTCACAAGATCTTGGTTTACTTTATACGAGAAATCAAGGTATGACATTGCCGCTACTCAAATGCTTGCTATATGTCCGATCCCCATAATGCCAGTCCCAAGATGGCTATGTTTTTCTATGGTGGTACTATAATTTCATGGAGGTTTATTAAACAGACTATGATTACCACTTCTTCAACCACTCAAAGATTATAGCATTATATGAGGCTTCACGAGAATGTGTATGGTTACAACCATTGAAACAACATATTCGTGGTTCGTATGGCATTGCAATAAGTGATATATCCCCCACATTCCTTTACGAGGATAATACAGCCTGTTCTCTACCTCGTGGAGTTTGACGAAACTCCAAGATTTTGGTACCCACACGTAGCTCTCGATTCGTGGATCGACATTTCTTCTCGGACCATCGAAGCCACCACGAACGCCAAGAAAATCCCTTTTCTTTCCTCCCTCCTTTCTTTTCCGTCGCATTTCCTCCCCTTTGGCCTTTTCTTTCCCCTTCATTTGTATCTACCGAATTTGATCCCAAAAGTGGGGAAAGTTTCCCCCCACTTTCCTACCTTACCACTTGTCTCATTCCTATTTTTTCCTTAATTACTTTCCTTATTTTTTTGTTTTATCTTTCCCATTATTTCCTCCACTTGAGACTTGGAAAAATATGAGCCATTCACACAAGTGCACCACATGTCATGCCATGTGTCACTCCCCTAAGGTTCCAAGTGGCATCCACAAGATCATGCCATGTGTCACCCGACACATGCTCCTCGAAATGTGGAATTCGACTATCTCGGAATCCGGTGAAATTCGACAGGGTAACTAGATTTTACGAGAAGAATTTAATGGTAAAGTCCATGTCGTCATCCGAGATCTAAAAAATTTCCGATTTCCAACTGAAATTACCGTTTTACCGTTTTTTAGAAAAATTGATTTTTTCTTGGGTTTTACACGATCCCTTTAGAAGATTTTAATATGGATCGACTACAGTCAGTCAACATTCTTTTCTTTGCTGATAATGCAGTAGTCAACCTCCATTATTGAAGTGTTCTCCTTGTTTTAGCCAATAAATAGCTAAGCTAGTTGTTGTTGGTGCATCATGATTTACCATAAGTACTATATGTAAATATATACTAATGTACTTTTAAAGATAATTACTACAATTACAAACAAAGAGATTGTCACCCAATGGACCTCTAAAATCAAATAAATAATTATTTGTTTTTATAAAAAATTAATTTATCGAAATAAATTGAATAATCACATCTATTTATACTCAATAATAATCACATATGTACCATATGTAATAATTAAATTCTAAAATTTATAATTTCTATATGTTGGAATTTGGATCTACTTTTTATTCTTATAGTTTTTTTATAGAATATGACTATCCCCATCCCTAGCCACCCTGTCTTATTTATTTTAAACTCTTAAGTATTATGTAATTCATATGCTACAATATATAAAAATATATATTTATGTATAATAATTAATCATCTAATAAATAAATAAATGTTAAAATTTGAAATAATATTTTATAAATTTCTTTTTATTTTTAAAATAACTCTTTATCGATTGATTTTAACAAAATTTGTATTAACTTACTAATTTAAAATAGATTAATTTTAATACAAAAATACTTTCATCTATAATAATTCACATTATGATACAAAAGTAAATTCTGTAAATTTTACTAATGTTGCATATACTTATTTTCTTTGTATTTATAAATATGGATCTAGTTTTATATTTTTAAAATTTTTATAGAATATTAAAATAAATTTCTAAAAATAAAAATAAAAATGTTACCTGAATAGTAAAAATTATCATAATAACATTACTTTACTTATATATATATATAAATTTTAATATCTAAAATTACTTTTTTGTAAAAGGAATCTAAAAGTACCATAATAGATAATATTAATATTTTTTTTCGTAAGATAATATTAATTTTTTGGTCAGAAAATAACAATATAAATATTTAAAAGTATAATTATAAATGTTAGGTTATTTGGGTTTTATTATTGTGATTATTACATTTTTACAAACGACTATTAAATCATTTGTCAAAAAATATAAAAAATATATATATAAATATTTTTAATATATAACTCTTAGCTATCTTCAAAGATTTTTAAATTAAATAATGGTAAAAATTATCATTGCTAATTTTTTGTTGAATGAAACGAAAGTTATATTAATATTTTTTTATATCATTTCTATTTAAAAATAAATAAAAATGAGCTCTTTTTATATTTTTTAAAATTTTTATTTTTTTATTTATATTTAACATTCTATAAAATTTTTAAAAAATACTAGTAAATGTAGTATATGCATATGCACGTGAAATAGTATAATAAATAAGTAAATTTATGATTTTATTTTTTTATGAATTGAAATCTAATTAGAAGTGATTACATTTTTAATTACATATAAAATCAAATTTTAAAAATGATTGGGATGAGCCCATCATGCCTAGTTTAAGTGGTAGAGGTAGAGCTGCATAATCGCTTAAATAATTAAAGGCCATAGGAGGGTCTCAAATTCAACACCTTTTCAACATTAAATTTCCAATAAACGAAGATTCAAAACCAAAAATAGAACCAACACAAAAACTAATCCGAATTAACAAATTTGTGGTTTGAGAGAAAATTGTAGAGAAAATTATGAAAATAAAATGGAAAAAATCTGTGTTAATATAAAGAGAACTAGAAGAATTGTAACCGCAAATCGTGCTGAAAATTGAATTGAATCCTATACAAATCCTTAAAGAAACGGTCAATGAAATTGGCTTGCAAGTAGATAAATGTCACACTAAGATGGGTAGAATGTGGGAAGAAATTGATATCACAATTGGAAACAAAATATAAAACACTCATACATTTAAGAGTAGTATAGATAATACAAGATCTAAACATATGGGATTTTTGAAATATAAAATAGCATGAATATAAAAGAAAATAAATTTTTGGACAGTGGTTATTTTTTTCAATAAGTTAACACGATTTTAATAAAATTAATGATAAAGGTTATTTTTGAAAAAAAAAATGTATTAAAGATTAATTATTTAATATATTAAAAAAAATGAAATGTTATAAAAACTAGCCCACAAAAAAAAAGTGGGGGCTCAAGGGGGTCAATGATAATTTTTTATTAGTAAACTCCGTGTTATAAAATGATGATAATACCTGACTAGTGCAATGGTAGGAAAGGAGGACAAGTAACCTCCGTGGCTTCAGGGCACATCATCCTCCGACATGGAGGAGGGACTGATGGTCGTGATGTACCTTGGCCATTGAAAGAGGAGTAGATGACACATGGAGCATCCGAGATATGGGTGCTAGTACTAAGAGGAAGGAGAATCAATCTTAATCTAATTCAGGAAGGAAGCAGAAGACTTATATTCCACAGGGATTTTAAGGACGGGGTGACAACTATCAGGGCCAAGGTCGAGTCGGGGCTTCTAGCTAGACGGGGCAAATGACATGCTATCATTGCCATCAGCCTAGGCACATGAGATGAGATTGTCCACAAGAGGCTGGGGATCCTAGGAACGAGGGACAATGCAAATTTAGTCATCATAAGACACGTGCCATGACACGCTTTTTCCCTTCTCACCCTAGTATCGCCGTGAGGGACTAGTATCGTCCTGCAGGCCGCATAAGCGCCTTCGCTACATAGACGGGCCGAGGCCGGTATGGGTCGTGGTCGAGGATGGGGAGTCACTGCCAGACTCGTGACCTATGGGCTTGTTTACGCATCACACCACATACTGAGCTAGTTGATCAGTCGGTGATACGGGTATGTTTATGTTATCTCGCCTATGGGCAAAGATATTGTTTGATTCGAATGCCTCATATTGATATTTATTGTTGCATCTTGTGTGAAATGTTTGGGCTTAGAGGTTGAAACCTTGGAAGAGCCGTTACATGTGAGTTCTCTCCTAGGGATTAGGTGAGGATTAATCGTATATGTCCGGATTGTGGGAGTTAGAGATCTTAGGATTTTGCTCATGATGGACCTTCAAGATGGACATATCGAAATTTGATGTCATTCTTGGCATGGATTGGTTGATTAAGACAATCGAGTCAGCTATTGATTGTGATAGTAGAGGATTACCACCTACACATAAGACGGTATTATGTTACGCTTTCAAGGATAAAGCATGATGTTTTTACTCCATACCGCACAACCCAAGGTGGAGGATCGTTGATGGGTTGGCTAGCAAGCCTTACCCTAGAGGATGGTGGGAGACTGGATTTGAGTCTACCTTGAGTGGTTTGTGAGTATGAGTACGTTTTTTCAGACGAGCTACCGGGATTACCTCCACACAGGGATGTGGACTTTGTCATAGAGTTACACCCTAATAGTCGTTACATGTGAAGTGCTCAGTAATATGGCTCGAACTATTATGGGCACATAGCAGCCATAGAGAGAAGCATGCGAATAGAGGCAATCTTGCCCATTGGAGAAAAGATATCATAATAGTTCGAGCCATATTACTGAGTATACCCTTTGGCAACAAAATGGGCCTTAAGTCGGTCTACCTGGCCATCAAGTCTCACCTTCACTGTATAAACTCAACGAAAACTAACAAGAGACTTGCTAGGAGGAAGAGTGACAAGTTCCCATGTGCCATTGAGTAAAGAGTACCATTTCCTCCACCAAGACTGCTTCCAACCTTGGATGAGAGCCTCACTACGCTTAAAGATAGATAAAGAAGACAAGGTGGAAACAAATGCAAAGTAGGGTAAAGATAAAAGATGATAGCTTAGAAAATTATAAATAAGATGGGTTATGTTGAGCAATACCTTTGAGGGCAATAGGTTGGGTGGTTGCGAATCGAGCAAGGATGATGTGGTGGCATGTAAGATGAATAAGCAAGAGGCCCATGGAGGACAAGGACGATGACATTATAAACTCATGGTCGAAATAATGAAGGACTGTTGGTGGAGAAGGAGAGTTTGGAGATGTTAAGACAAGAGGGACATGTAGGACATCCGAAACATGAGGACACTATGCAAAGGAGAAGAGGAAGGGAAATCTCAAGAAAGTGTCATCAAATACGTATGAAGTAGCGACAAAGTCAAGAGAATAATAAGTAGCGATTTCCAGGTTAAGAGAATAACATCTATAGCCCCTCTGAAGGTGAGAATAACCCAGGAAGACACACTTCATGCTTTTGGCTGAGAGCTTGTCTTGCCTAGAAGTAAGGACTTGAACAATACAAACACAACCACAGAAATGAGGAGGAAGGCAAAAAAGAGGCTAATCGTGAAAAGGATGGAATGAGGGGATCCGGACAGTAAACAAAGGATGGACATACGATTAATCAAATAATATGCAAGCTAAGATAGCATCTGCCCAAAAAGGTTGAGGAACCTTATGACGGAGGAGGGTGCGAGCTATCTCAACTAATGATGTTTCGCCACTACTCCATTATGTTGGAGGAGGTAAGCACAAGTTGATCGGGTATAGAATGGTAAGTAAAGACATACACAGCGAAGAGAAAGGCAAAGAGATATATTTTAGTTATATTATCACTTCGCAAATACGAATTGAAGTATTAATTGAGTTCAAATTTCGCATGAAATTTTGAAAGATAGAAATAACTTAGCCTCGAAGCTTTCATTAAAAATAACCAAGTACATCAAGAAAAATCGTCCGTAAAAGAACAAAGTAACGAAATCATAAAGTAAACTTGCACCTAGAGGGACCTCAAACATCGTGGACAAGTTCAAAAGGAGATTTGTCTCGACGGTTTAAGCGCTTTGGGGAACGAGACATGAGTATCTCCCAAGATGACATGACTCGCAATCAAGTGAAGATAAACTAGAAAATGAGAGCCAACTCAAATTGGAGAGGCTCTCGAATATCCGAGACGATTGTGGATGAGGACAAGAGCATCCGTGGAGGTGCGAGTAGTGGAACAAAGAGGCAAACAGAGGTGAAAGAGGCCTTGTGACTCATGTCCTATGCCAATCGTCTCCTCCTCAGACTCTAGTTCCATATGCAATTTGAGAAAAACAGAATAAAACAATTAAGATCCGAGTTAACTTACTAATGAAAACAGATTAAATGGAAATCGAATATAAAGAACAAAAAGTAAGGGGTAAGGGCTGAGGGACAAGTTAATCGATAATTTTAATTCACGTCAGAATCATATTAAGTGTAATGATGGGTAAAGGAGATGTAAAGGCAAGAGAAGAAAAAAAGGTCCTTATTACCAGATATATGATCAGAGGTGCCAGGGTCAAGAATACAAGATCTAGAAGAGTGTGTAAGGTAAGTAGAAACATTACTGGGCTGGGCAACAGATGCAATGGATGAAGATTTGTTTGCTTGAGTGAGGTGGAGATAATATTCATATTTGTTGGGTGGAAGTGTAGATGAGTTCCCTGGAGTGGAGCTCGAACTCTGAAGCTTAGGCTGAGAGGAATTAGAAGACTGGGCCATATGAGTAGAACGTGGAGGTCGACCATGTAACTGATGGCAACGATCAGGAGTGTGGCCAACCTGGTTACAGTATGTGTAGTGAGTGATATTTGGTCCTCACCTCTGACAATACCATGGCCACCTCTGAATCATCATTGAAGTGTCTAGTGGTACTTCTTAGGAACGCCTAATGAGTCAGAGTGGAGGAATGGCAGAGTAGCCGAGCACAAATGTCATCAAAGGACACGATAGTTGATCCATTGAGTATTTGTCCCTAGATACTTTCAAACCCTGTCTCGAGTTTAGTAAGAGAGAGTATTATAAAGATTTGTTCCATCTTTGACTGTGAAGTGTGAGGTCTCGACGCCAATAAAGTTTTGAAGGATAGATGAGAATTCATTTTTAAGTGCCACCATTCGTCTAACAATGGAAGACAACTCCATTCCAGGTTGCTCCAAACTATCAATTGAGGAGATGACCTAGTAGAGGCCCTGAATATTGTTAGTATACGATTTCTTTGCTTGAGTAAAAAGGGGTAACAAGTTTGATAGCCCCAAGATTGTAGCTGATCTCGGGGTTCAATGGATTGTTGGAGAATATTGCATAGTAAAGCGTCCAGTTTCCGCCATCGAGGATGTTTATCCTCAGCAAGACTTGATTCCATGGTAGTAAGGTGGTCCTCACAACCATTACTAGTAAACCACAATGTTACAGAATTGGGCCATGAATGATAATTTTCACTCCTCATGAGTTTATACACGTTGATCACAGGAGTTCCAAACAAAGTTAAGAAAACTCGGCTCTTTGTCACCATGAAGCCAGAAAATAAGAAACCACAATTTTAGAGATCCGAGGGAAGTGAATGACACCTTCAGAGAGCATTGGACAACCTATGAAGCCTAAAAATGTCATAAACTTGGAAAATTAGAGAAGATGAGATGGCCAAAAACTATACAGCCAGAGAGAAAAAGGGCCAAAAGACACAGCAAGAAAGTGGGAACCAGGTGATGTGAGCGCTCGCCGGCGCTGCAGCCCAACAGTTGTCAGATGGCCCACGCGCCTCACGCACGGAGAACAAATACCAGAGAGTAGAATGGGGCACGCGAGGCGCCACGTTGATTTGATGGTGTTAGAGTTGATTTCGATTCGTAGATCAGTCCCGATGAACCTAATGGTGGGGTCGCCAGTTGGAGTTGGGATACTCATTAGAAAAGTTCATCAGAAATTTTTTCCTACGGCGAAGTGTTCTGATAGCGGCGGAGGGTTCCTGCTTTCTCGTGGATAAAGGCGGAGAGTCGAGTGAGACATAGCCACTGATGAGCGTTATAATTGAAAACACGACAAAACCCTAGCCTTATAAGTTCCAATCTCTTATATGGCTCCGATACCACGCGAGAGAAAAGAACTTCCCATTTTCTACTGATTTACAGCTGTATGTGAACATACATTTATATACAAGTGTTAGAGAAAATAGCCAAAACTAAGAGTCTAATTAAGAAACTATAGAAATGAAAGTTAGTGAAAAAGATTCCTAAATGGATTAAAACTATTGCCATCAAAGAGCAAATAAATTGTAAAACTATATTGTCATGGATGCTTCTACTGAGCACACATAGCAAAGTGTATTGAACATATTGTGACTCAGATTTCAAATTTCATCTATGATAATAAGATAAATTAAGAGCCAGCCTACATTTTACATCCCTATACAAAGCATTGTTAGATCTATCATGGTTATGTTTCGCTTAAATAAGATGACAACTTATTCTTTTATTTGTTTATTTTTGATTGGTTAGATAAGATGGAAACTCTTCTGGAAGTCAAACTAATCCAACCTAATTATATATTCATGAGGGTGTAGATCGCACCATAAATCGAATTTTAATTGATGCTGAACTTAATGCAATTTCCATAAAATGAAATAGAATACAACAAGATAAGAGAGAGAAACAAAAGCAAAAAAATAGTGGTTCATCAACTGCCTCTATCCACTTTCTCTAGGTCTTTCCCAAGTTTGATGTTTTTCCACTAATCAAAGAGCTTCCTCAATTAAAGCTCGTCAAGTCTTGTACACGTGGATTTGAGGTTCTAATAGGCCTTTACAATCTTTTAAATGTTTTCTAAATATTCAAACAATCGAGCACAAGGAATATGGTAAGAATATGTCAATAAATAAGTAACACTTAGCTTGTGGTTAATGTAAGAAAAGCCGTTGCTAGGCTTGGGTTGCTTGAGTGGGATTTGCAAATTTTAACAATTTTGATAGATAAATGCTTTGGCTCACAACTTTATCCGACTACTTACCACTTGAGCAAGGTCCCTAAAGGCTTCTATAGAGTGGCCAAGTTCGGGCTAAGCAAGGTGGTTCAGGAAGGGCTCTTTAAAGGAGAGAGGGCTTTTTAGCCCCTATGGCAGATAAGGCCTGCCGATGGAGTTAGGTTCCAATGCCTTTGCCTTTGATGCTCATATCAAGCCAATGATGAGGCTTCAGAGAGAACTCAACATGATTCTTAGTTGTAATCCTTTGTTTTAGATGGTCTAAGTGTGTGAGAGGACTTTTTGTTGAAAAACCTCGGTCCTTGGACGAGGGGTACCTAATTTCCAGGGAAGGACTCGGGAGGGTTGTTTTCTTGGAGCAAGTATGACGAGGCTTCTTAGAAGATGTTCACAAGTGTATGTGCGGTCCGGCTAGTATGTGGTCGAGGAAGCCACAAGGAATTAACTTGGGCGTTTACATACAGAGATGAGTGGTGAGAAGGGCGCTGATTTCAAAGCTCATAGAGGCTCAAGTAATCAAGTAAAGCCTATGTAATCCTTCTTATAAATAAACTGAGTAATGGTTTAATGAGTTTCTGGGTTTGCCAAGGATAGAATGAGGAGGTCGCCTACCATGCCATGCTTAAGCCAGTGGAGATTCAAAGTTTCGAATGCTCGTTAATTATTGTAGTTAAAACAAAAAGGGAAAACCAAAGCAAGGGAAGGGGAGGTGGGACAAAGTGATTATCTAGATTATGTCCTCGTGGCTGAAGTGTGTAGGTTCCCTATGTTACTCCAACTGACAGTGGATAAGTGGTGGTGTCAGAAAACGGTTTCTTATCGTGGGTTTCTCTTCATTTTTGATTGTCAGTTGAGGCTGGCTTCTTTGTTATCTAGGCTTAATTATTGTCTTGTATTGTGGAGGTGGTTTATTGTCTCTCTTTCCTTCTGCTTTTTTTTTTGTTGCTATTTGTATACCCATGTGTGCTTTGTGCATCTTTTCTAGATGCTTTAATATATTCGCTGGTTTTTACCCATAAAAAAGGTCTTTAGGGCTTTACGAATATTTATACGAAGGAGTTCAAGCTCTCTTCTTAATCATATGATTGATATGCAACAATCAGAAACCTGTTGAATTAAACTATGTTTTGAGAGGAGTTCCTTGCATGAGTTAGTTGTCAAAGAGGCACAATCGCCTGCCTCGTAATAACTCGACACCATATGAAATTGGTTGATCGGGCTCCTGCTTCTGGATGCCAAACTTCTTACTAAAAAAAAAGAAAAAAAGAAGGTCATAGATGCCTTTGTGCAATTTGAATACCTCTTTATTTTTTGAAAAATTATAAGTTTTTCTATTAATTTACATTAACATCATGCTATCCAATTTTCTCTTTATAAAGAATCAAAGGTCAAGACTTTAAAGAAAAGCAAGAATTTCTAATTAATGTACCTAGGCCCAACTTTACTTCGAGAGGCCTAAAAAGATAATAATTTTTCTTGATGAATGATATTTGTGCCTTTTGACTCCATGAAATCGAGTCTAAGAAAATGGGATATTTCCAATTTTACCTACTTAAAAGACTTCTTAACATGAGAGTAAACTAGTCTCTGTTTTATGATCCTCCAAATTTGTTTGGGAAACTTTTCTATAATGCAATTCTTTTTGGTGCTTATCAAGCTGGCCGTCTGGTACTAAATTTGTAATATACTATTGTGGTGGCAGGCTGCTCAACTCAATGTCAAGGTCGATTAATCGGATTCTGCCACAAGCTCACTCCCTAATGCAACGTAGACATTAGTGACTTATAATATGAAAATAGACATTTCATGGATAATAAAAGAAAACGAAAACAGTTATAATGACTCCCTCTTCATCTTATTGAACTTGAATACTTAGGATATTTTTCTTTCATAGAGTGGAGAAAATGTGAAGGAAAATTCGTTTTCTGTATTAGGACACTACCGTAAATATTATGTATATGCTTATAGCGGATATTTTCCAATTTCCTTGAAACAGTAAATGGAATTTTTTCTTTTAGAAAGTTGTGGGATGTTTAGGGAAAATTCATTCCTCATGAGGTTAATTGCGTGCAACTAACATTTTCTTGTGTAATTTTCTTCTTTTTCTTTTTTTTCCCTTAAAACTTCCTAGAACTAAACATGGAGTAATAAAAGGTTGAGAAAAGTACATATGTAAAAAGTTTTAAACTTTTTCCCCTGGACTTTTCCATGACTAACCAAATAAAAGAAATGTTTTGTATTTGTTTTACTTATTTCTTTACTTATGTTTTCCTTATAAACAATTACTCCTAATCTTCAAAGCTATGTTTAATGCCGTGGGCAAATGGTTTTAAAATAACTGGATATTTTTTTTTCTCGCAGTGAACAATACACAAGAAAGGAGATGTAAGAAGACTTGGGATGTGGAAGGATGGATAAAAGATTGTCCTTGATAGGGTTCAAAATATGTCTATGTTCATTAGCCAAAGTTCAAGAGTGGAAATAAACAACATTCGTGCCCATTCACTAAACCCATGAGGAGGTATGCCTGCAGTGGCATTCAAACCTTTTGGGTGCCAATGTATCGAGTGGTCCAACTCATCAGTCAAAGACCGATTATGGAAAGTCTCCCAGGTGCAAAGAATAATCCCTAATAATATATTAACTTAAATCCAACCGGGACTCTCACTTAATAAATAAAAGAAAGAGATAACACAGATCCTCATCAACCGATCCCAATAAGGAAGGAAGATTATCCTAAATAAATCGCTTCTATATCCAAGATCAACCGACATCGATAATAACAAGAAATATCCCATCCAATGGGAACGAATCCTAAATACCATCCAACCCGCTGAAATTCACTATAAATACAAGGCGCCAATTCCCATCTGAAAGAGATACGCTCAATGCTAATGCCATTACTGATAATGTATCTTCACGTTTACATATTCGCTCTCTGCAGCTCTCTTTTTTTCTCTCATAAAGAAACCTGACTTAGGTACTGAGAGGCTTCACTTCTGCAGCTTCGTCGCCACCTCTTTCTTGCTTTGCAGAGAGCCGCCACCTTCGGCTTTTCCGCATCACAGAGCGATCCTACTTCCGCCTGCATAATTCCAGATCATGATTCAGCCCACCGCGTACCTGGTTCTAGCCTAACGACTTTTATACGCTGTGAGCCCGCCCGCCGTAAAAAAGGCTTCATCGGGCCGCGCCGCTCGCTGAACGATAGCCTTTACAAATATAACTGATTTCTCGCCATCGATGGTATCGACTTAAACACAAGCCCAGCAAAGCCAATCCTCTAAGGATGCGATCAACCAGTAACGCTGACAGCCGACTTCCCGCGCGTTAGGAAACAATGCGGTGCCAACACTCTGACGAGTGGAGGCACTGCCACACCAATCAACGTCTGAATGTAAGATAGGAACAACTCACCAGACAGATGGGATTTACCCCGGAGGTGCGACAGATCAAAGAAGGCCATGACGTCCCCCTACATGACAACACACATCGGGCACAAACCCGAGGGGCCGAAATGTATGCATCCACCAGCCTGTGTGCCTGACCACATCTAGCCCCTGGAGGGGAAGGCAACGGAGCAACACTAGGAGAGCATGTCGGGGACAGAATTGCGCCCACCTCTACCAGAGCAGAGAATTAATCGGGCCAGGAACAAAAATTCAATAAATTCTCCAACAAGAGTCACGATGAGGGGAGGGGTGCAGGACGCATTCAACACTCATGGATACTTTGGTACAACAAACTGAGTCACCCTACACAGCCGAGGTCACGCTACTTGAGGAGTCAGATCAACTTAAAGCAGAGTCAGCCACTCGCCACAAATAGCCTCGAGCCCAAAGAAACACTTCACGAGTTCGCCCATCAAGACAGTCACGCCCACCCGAGGAGCCTGATCACCACCCATATCGCTCACTCCGCCACGCCGGAGCCCAAAGACCACTTTGACGAGTCCGTCTACTCTTCACAGTCACGCACCCGAGGAGTCGATCACCAGTTATCGCCACTCCTGGCCATACGCCGGAGCCCAGCAAGAAATTCACTTTCGACGAGTCTGTCTACTCAATGGCAGTCACGCCACTGAGGAGTCGATAGTCAGATAGACGCCACTTACTACACCACTCTGAGCCCAGCAGCCTCACTTTGACGAGTCTGGCTCTACTCCGCATAGGTCACGCTTACTTGAGGAGCGGATCAAAGACAAAGCATCACGACTCGCCATGTCAATGAGCCTAATAGCTCACTCTCTTTGACTGAGTGTCTGCCTACTCTACACTCGCTATGCACTTAGAAATCGCCTCACTCCCCCGCACCAAATTCGACGGAGCCTCCAAGTCAGCTCACTTTGACAAGTTTATTCACTTTACACTCGGCCATGTAAAAATTTAGAAACCGGGCTTTGACCCGCAGTCACCGACGGAGCCTAACAACTCACATTGACGAGCTCAATCCATTCTACACCGCCATGCGTACCAAGGAACTGGGCCTAACTCAGTAACGCTTGACGGAGCCTCCAAAGAGCTCTCTTTTGACGAGCTCAATCATTATAACAAGCCCTGATGTTCTTAGGAAATCACTTGACTCGCAAATCGGCCTGACGGAGCCCAACAGCCTCACACATTGACGAGCCCAACTATTCTACACTAGCCCATGCAAACTAAGACATCGGGCCTCAACCCAAAATCACCGGATTGAGCCCAACAACTCACAATCGAATGAAGCTCAACCACTGCAGATAATATGCGTTCCATGAGGCTCTGATCGCGAATTATTAGCGCCCAAACCCAACAACATAATTTGACAAGCTCAACCGCCCACCTCAGGCCATAACCCAAAGCACATCGTGAAGAGCGCAAGTAGAGATGAAAGAAGAAAAGTGCAAAAATGAGTATTCATTAAGGACAAGGCTACATATGTCTTAACCCAATCCAATCAAAAGAAAAAAGAAAAAGAAAAAGAAAAGTATAAAAGCCAACATCTGATAAAGTAAAATACGACAGAGATCAAGCATCGGCAGAAGCTTTAACAGAAGAAGGGATGGTAGCCAAAGTCTTCCGCTTCCAGATACTCAGCGCAGAAGGACCCTCATCCTCCTCATCTGGAAGGTCAAAGTTGAAATCCGTGCCGTAATAGTATCGATAAATTTCTTCCTCAAAGTGGTTACCCGCAAACCTACTGAGTAAAGTTTCGACCTCACTCTTTCCAATAATTCGCCCCAACAGCCACCGTTATTCGTCGATGAAGATCCCCACGCAGCCCGCGACACCTCCTCGTCAGCGCGCTCCACCGAGCCGAATCTCGTTGCTTAGCCGACTTCCAGCCTCGCTTCCCACGCAGCCTCGGCCCAACAGCTAGCCCATCACGGGGATTCGCCTTCGATTTCACGTAATTCTTCCTCAGACTCAAGTCGCTTATTTTAAAAGTCATCCCAACCATCTGAAGTTCACATCAAGTGCATCGCAGCCGCCCTTCAGCCTCCATCAAGTCGCTTCCGCACAACCCTTAAATTATCCTAATCCGCCCGGGCTCGCTTCACCGGCTCTGCTCGCTCCAGGCCCTGCCTTCCTTACCCCGGTCCGAGCACGGGCCACGTGGTATGTTTCAGATCATCAGCATCACCGTCTCTGGTACACGTTGCACCCGACCCAGCGCTCACCCCGCTCGTATGTGGAGGGAAGCCACCTGTCTTATAAGCCCGGGCCGCTTTAGCATGACCTTTCGGGCTTAGCTCGCTTTCCGGCCAAACCCTTCAAATGAGAGCCACTCTGCCACATCCAAAAGATAGAATCAACATCTAATGCAAGTCTAAACTCAACTCAAAATGGAATCAAATATGACAAGGTATCGGAACTTACTGAGGCGACCTGGAGTAGATAGCCAAAGCCTCATCAACGGCAACAGCAGAACCTAATTCCTCGAGATCGAACTTTAAGAATGACTAGGACTGCTCACATGAGTTCGGGCATTGTGAAGTAAAGAGTCCCCATCTCCGCCACCTTGATTCCTGATCTTTCTCCGCTTCCGCCCCTTCAAGAAGGTGACCTAACCTCCTCATTGGCGGGTTCCGCACTGCAATGGGCGTGACCTCCAACTACGCTCAACTACTTCTGCACCGGGACCTTTCTACCTCCGTAGCGACCCGCATCGGGATTGCGAACTCAAACTATAGAGCCTAACCTGCTCCGCTTTATGGACGGTGAGACGGAGAAGATGAAGATGCCCCAAACTTCGACCCTTGACCAAAGCAGCCCATCTTTCAACTGAGTCCTGGAGGTTTTTCGCTTCTCGCCTCCCGGCTTCCGAGACACCACCCCTAATCGCCAACAGCCCCTGGGTTTGGCGCCGAGGGGCCCAACTGAGGAACATCCGACTGATCAGCCACTTATGACTGAGAAGGACACTCACCTAACGCTAACGCTTATGGCGTTATCTTCGCCAATAGATCAACTGGGTGCACTGGAAGTATGTAGACAAGACAAGTAATCGAGAGTACCAAAGGACTGTACCACGCACAAGTTATAACTAAAACAATGAACACTACAAAGATTCTCAGAGTGGTCCAAGCCACCGAACGCCTGTGGTGTCAGCCTTTATCGAGAGGGTCATATTCCTAATTACGACCAACGGCAAGAGTCCCTTCCACAAATTGCGGAGAAGCGGAAGATCGAAAATCACCGTAGGAGCGCCAGGAACCGCCTGCAGCTCGCCTTGCGAGAGGGTCATATTCCTAATTACTTAATCGCTAACGAAGAAGAAGGCCCTTCCACAGCCTGTGGAGGAGGGAAGATCGAAATCACCGAGGAGCGCCGTAACGCCTCTAGAAAAATAGGCAAAGCCCTGATGTCTCCTTCTGCCAAAGGTAAAGGAGCAAGGCTATGCTAGGACACCGAGCCCCGTCCCTAAAGAAACCAACAAACCAACCAAGATACCCCAACCATTGGGCGCGAGTTGAGAAGGACAGACATTGAAGTGCTGCAAAACCCCTTTTATGAAAGGATGCAGAGGGAAACGAAGACCGTTATCGAATGCCACTTCGAAGAAGCACACCATCTTTGGCACATAGACCACATAGAGGGTCAAAACGTCAGGGGACCACACCTGAACGCCGAAGGGAGGCTGATAACGTCTGGCAAAGGTGGCCCCATATGAAGAACCGACCTTGCTAGGTCCCACCCGCTAAAGCATCGAACGACGTAATTTAGGCATTCGACCCCCGTATTTAATCGTGATTCACTTTTCCCCTTACCCTTGTCCAGCGGGAAAGAGGAGGCGCACCTCCGGCATCTCGGTTCAACTCGATCGAGCCGATCAAGACACCGCTAGTCATTCAAAACCGCATTAGCTTCGAAGAGTCACCATCGATACAGAGAGTTAAGAACGACCCTAATCTACATGATGAAAATAAATAAAACTTGGCTAACCCAACCCGAGCACCTCGTCGTATCGAAAAGAGACCAAGAAGATAAAGACGCAGCGGACCTAAGAATACAAATGTAAGGTCCTAAGAAAGACACCGAGAAAGACTCGCAAAAAAAGCTCGCATGTATGGGCTAAGAGAAAGAAGTCCGAACTCGCTAAAGGCAAAGAAAGGGTCCTAGGAGCAGAGGCACACAAAACAGAGGATGTCTGCGAAAGAAACAGAAGGAAACTGAAATGAGCGCGAAAACCGAAGAGCCATCATTATCATAAGACAAATGACGGCGACCAAGCCCTAACTAATCCAAACGAGCAAAATGCAAGAAGGAAATCAGACCCAAAGCGAGACACGTTACGTACCTCTGCCTCAGCGACGCCGTATGGGGCAACTGATGTGGTTCAAAAATAAGGCTCAAGGCCCATTACGTGCCCAAGAAAGAGACCACCTCAACATCTCGTGCCCATTCGCTTAAACCCCAAAGGAGAGGTATGCCCATCGTATCATTCAAGCCTTTGGTGCCAATGTATCGAGGGTCCAACCCACTCGCCCAAAGACCGATTATGGAAAGCTCCCATGTGTACGTAAAATGAATAATCCCTAATAATATATTATTCAAGAATCCAACCGTATCTCACCAATAAAGAAAGAAAGACAATAATAGATTCTCACTAAACTGATCCCCAATAAGAAGGAAGATTATCCCAAATAAACTACTCTTTCTATATCCAAAGACTTAAATCCGATATCGATAATAACAAGAATATCCCCATCCAATGGAACGAATCCTGGGGTCACCATCCAACTGGACAACATCTACTATAAATACAAGGCCTACCCATCGGTGAAAGGTAAGCCACGTCTAATGCCCATATCACACAAGATCTCTCACACGCCACATCCTTCCCTCCAGCTGCAATCTCTTTTTTCTCTCAGAAGAAACCCTACTTAGGCATCTGAAGTGCCACGCAAGCCCTCACGACCCCCTTCTTTCTTGTTTTTGCAGAGGAGCGTCGCCTTCGAAGCCTGTAGACTAGCGTTGCAACGATCCTACTTCGCCTGCACAACCAGGAGCCCTCGCGATCCATAGCCCACCGCAGCCCCGGTTCCCACTAACGACCCCACACGCCTCCAAATCGAAAAAAAGGCATCATCAGTCCTCATTTTCTTTCTTTTTTGAAAGCTTTGCCTTATACCTAAACTCTCTTTACAATTTGGTTTGCACGCCCAATCCTAATTCACAAGAAGCTCTTTCTTCCTTTTGTCAATGTTAGACCACAAAATGCGCCTTTGCAAAGGTCATGATGTGAAAGGTCTCCCTTTTTAATCTTATATGAACTTTTATTGTCAAAGGTAAAGTTGGAAGTCAAATAAGTTTTTTCTTACGATATTTTTTTTGATTGATAATTTTTTTTTTTAATTCTTTTTCCCTGTTGGAACTTGAACTTGGTCCCCTCCTTATGACTAACCTAACCCTTAACCCACTTAGGCTAGACCTTAGTAGCCCAGACTTTTGAGGAGTTTTCATTTGAATGATTCGAATATTGGCCGGAATTGAAAATATGATGATATGAATTAGAACCTTATATATTTTAGATGAACTACTTGAAACATTAGTTTTATAAACACTTAAAAAGTTGAAAACTTTAAAGATGACACATAAGTACTTACCAACAACACACATAACTAGTTATCAAAAGTTATAAAAGTACATATCCCAAGTAAAATTTAAAAAATAAAATTATATGAAAGTGTAAAAAGTTTATTTTGAAGAATTATGTAATGAACCTATACATTAAACTCATATTTTGTTAAATTGTTCTTTCAAAAACTCTAGTATTCAATCTTTTATATGGTATAATATAATTTAAAATCTTTAAATCCTATTGTCTTTCTTGAAATTTGTTATATATTATTCTATACTTCATCTCTGATACAAGAGATGCATCTATGCATATGAGCTCTATGTAGTTTTCTATATAAAAAATGGCAACTGGTACATGATCTGAGATAAAATAAGAAAGCATGCATTTTACGAGTTAAAACCAATGAATTTTAGTTTCTTTTTTTTTTTATTTTAAAAATGAGCCAGAGTTGTTTTGTGTTAGTTTCTTAGTGATGGGCAAGTCTATGTGATTTTGACTTGCCTTGGAAATTTTTTTTCACTTGGACCTGGGCTTTATCTCTTTCGTTCGATTCAACAAATTATTTTTTCTTCACGAAATACTTTTAACAATAAGATTATTTCAATATAAATAAAAACTTATATACTTTTCTGATTATAAGAAGAAAGCTGCTTCAATTTCATTTTCAAAATCAAGAAAAAAAATTCAATAGTTATTTCCCCGCTGTTGAGCTAGCTAGCTGTATGGATCTGGCAAGTAACGTTTATGCAAAAACACCAATTTCATGATTTTGCATTCTTTGTTGATCTGTTTGATATGTTACAGGTGCTAGATGAGCAGTATGGATCTGGAGGTGTTGGTTAGCAAGGAGTGGAGTTACTGCTTACTACATTATCCAAGATGTTTGGTTCATTGCAGGTGGCATACAAAGGTAATTGTCTTGGTTGTTATGAGATATTATGAGTCAGTTATCTTCAACTGTACTATGGCCTCTTTCTAAGCCCTTTACTTAAAAGAGCTTACTAGTCTTTGCAATTATCAATACCGGTGTTCGTTGGTTTTTTTTTTTCCTATTTTGGCAAGTAAAATTGAGCTTGTTCTTGATATAATACCCTTTGACTTTGAAACTTTGCCTACTTTAAACCCAGAGACCTCATCCCAAAAGATGTCTTAGATTGTAGCAATAGTAGAAATGTTTCTGCTATATTTTGGATTTCCGAGTACATATTGCTTCAAATTATTGGAGTTGTTTCCTTTAGTGGGACACCTCCCTCATCATCTGAAAAAATTTTGGATGTGATATATACTTCTCAGCCAACCACACGTTCACTGGCAGAAGTGGAAGATTCTCCTGATTTGACTGCTACCATCAAAGTAGCATTGGTTAGAAAGACCCTTGCTTGGTTAGCGGGAATCATTCTAGTTGTGTCATTTTCTTTAGGGGTAGAGTTTTCATTTCTGTTAAGACCTTTTACTGATTTCTGTGAATTATATTATCTCTGGAAAAAGAAAAATAAAACCCATAACTGCAAAATTCTGATCATGTACCACAGCAATGCATTATACATATTTGTTTGGAACAATAAATCTGGAGTTCTTTGAAACATTTATTTATTACTTTGTCTAATAATTGATATGGAGGATGTGAGAAATGATAAGAAGACCTGTGAAATAGAGTTGCATTTTAAAAATTATTAGATTTTCTTGTTAGCAGTTAAAGAAGCAAGTAAGTTAAAAAGAAAGGCAGTGTTTAATTGGAATACTACTGCACAAGTTAAACTGAGTGCAATAAAACCTATTCTCTATTTTTTTTGTGAATCATATCCATCATCTCTTTCCTCAGTAATATCGCTGTGCTAAAGCAAGAAAGGCTACACAATGCATGCCTTGAATTCAATATATAAAAAAAAAAGAAGCTCCACTGGGATTGTTGGCAAAATTCATTGTGCATTATCAGCTCCTTTTAGAACGTCGAACAGCATAATACACCATGATGATGGATCTTCTTAATCATCTTTAAACATGGTTGTGGGTACACACACCATGCTTCAATAAGGCTACCAACGAATAAAAGTTTGTTTCATCTATTTAGGATGATGTAAAAACAAACAGGTTCTTATTGTAAAGCTTAGAATAGAATTCAAAAGAACTTCATTGGGGTTTCTGTTGAAGAAGATTTGGTGTTAAGACAGACAAACTTGTATTTCATTCAAGTAGGTCAGGTGGCAAAGGTACTCATCTTTTTTGGTTTGTTATATTCCCTGCAGATCTACTTTCTTCTGAATATGCCACTGACGAGGGACACTCTCTCGTATTCTGTTCAAGGAGTGGGAGGGGAAGACTGTAGTGTGATACTGGCTAAAAGCTATTCCTGTTTGTTATAATTTGTGTATTTGGTGGTTTTGTTTTGATTTTCACCACCCTCTTATTCTCTTAAGATTCTGCTGAATAATGAAAGATTGAGGGATTCCAGCAAGCCCTGCCCCCCTGTCGGAGGGAGAATTGGATCTGGTTTGAATCAAGGCACTTTTTTTCACATTCATTCATTCATTTGTATGTGTGTAAATTAAAAAAAATTAGGTGATAATTTACAATTGCTTTGTGGAAATATTAAGGTTCTGTTCAAAATGTTTGATTAAATAAAATTTTGTTTTGCAGTTTGAAATTTTTTTAATTAACTGTATATATTTTTTATATTTATAAACATGTTTTAAAAATTATTCTACTCGTAATACTGTTTTTAATTATTTTGTTTGTAAAATAAATCTAAAAAATAAGTGAATATAATACTTTATTTTTAATTATCTTTTATATTTATATTATTATTTTAGAGCCAAATTAAATTATTTGTGAAGAATTTCCCTGAACATATCTTTTAGTCAATTATTTACTTGGGTCTTCGTTTTAGTTTTTAGGTCAACATCACGTAATAACTCTCATTTAAAAAAAAAAAAAAAAAAAAAACGAGAGCTTATATGACATCTTTTAAAGGTATGTTTTTCATTTAAAATTTTTATATCATTTTTCGATAGACTAGGTGAACTTTGAGGTTCACCCACCCATAAAACATAATCCTCCCTATTTCTTATATTTCCCCAATCAGTCATAAGAAAGCAAATTTTTGTAAAATTTAGGATTACTTTCTTTTAATAAAACTATTTTTCTTAAATGTGATTTATAATGAAAATTTTGAATTATTATTTTTCTTGCCCTACTTTGATGCGAGGAAGTCATCATTATCAAGCAAAACCTAGTGAGCTTTGGTTCTTGGGGCGGATTACCACTTTAGCTTTGATTTTCTATATGGTGGTTGAAGAGATCCCAAACTTGGCCTTCCCTTTAGTAGGGTTGAGCCTATTATAATGAGTACAAATCCTAAAATTGACAATGATTAGAGAATTTTTGTTGAGGCCCTCAATGTTTTACTAAGAGCATGTTTCAAGACGAAAATATCGGATATCGGTTGCTAACGACACGACTTCAAAAATTGAAAGTCGGTTGGAGCAAATATAGAGAAAATATTGGAAAAATCGTCGATATATCAAATGTCCACAACACGCGCGTGGACTTGAAGTTCCACGATCAATTCGGTAAAAAAAAGTAGCGATATATTGTCGATATAATGCCATATTCCATTGAATTATCATCATTTTGAATTTAACGCCCCTAAAATTTTGCCTTGATACTCACAGAATTCATTATCGCGATGCAAATTGACTTAAATTTTATCGTGATACTCACATAATTCATTATCACGATGGAAATTTGTTATATAAAAAAAGGAAAATAAAAATTAAAGAATTTAAATACTAGGTATCCACGAGTAAACTTGGAAACTTAAAAGAACAGAAAGCTTGTTTAATGTAATGGGCTAAAAACCCTCATATTTTTTCATTTCAAACTATAATAATATCCTAAAAATATATTTTAATACATGAATTATCTTTATATTTTCATTTATATTTTCATTTATATTTAATTATCATTAATTATCTATAAGATATGAATATTAAAATAAATTATATATTTTAATTAAATAAAATGTGATTTTAGTATTAAATATATCTCATTTACCTTATCTTAAACTTATTATAATTTCAATTTTAATTTTTTATATTTATACATTTACTTTGTTTTTAAATTTTTGTATATTATTGAAATATAAAAAATGTGATTTTTTTTTTCAAAAAGTTGCTTAAATATATAATAATAACTGTCATGCCTCGAAACCCACCCTAGGGGCATGACTGTCAATTCACACCCTCAAGCCTTCAGCCTGAAGGTTTGAAGTGTGAAACGACACTAACTTTCCTTGTAACTAGATTTTTGTCAAATTACCAACACATGTTCAAAGTAAATGCACAACTTTCTAAATTCATAAATTCTCAGATTTAAAATTTCATCTTGAAGCAAAAATTACTTCTAAATATCAAATCTCAATTATGCATGTCATATAAAGCGATTCAAAAATATAACAATATTTGGGGATCTCCCAAATCCAACTTTATCTTATACAAAAGCGAATGTTATCATTAGTGACTTTCTCGATTGACTTTCAAAACCCAACATTTCATAAACATGAACTTATTAATTCAACATGATCCAACATAAAGTTCTAATCAAATCCTAATGATAGCGAATCCCAGCCTAGCCGTAGAAATGATATGGCCCAAAAGTCTGCGAAAATATGTCGACAAATGGGGTGAGCTTAGCTGATAAAAATACTAATACATTTTCATGGATAAAAAGTTTTCAATCATATAACAAATAGGAGATGTTTTCATCAAACTTTAGATTCAAAAAATATGTTAGAACATTAACAAGTACTTCAAAACACTCTCGCATTCAATTCATCGATTTCATATCAAATGTGATCCAAACATTTCATATCAAATTCGATTCAAACACATTCATATCGATCCAATCAAATACATTTCAAATATATTTTCTCTGGTCATCAAATATAAATGGTGCCTTGACCTTGTGGGGACTTTCAAATGAATGACTAGCCCCTTAGTGTTCTTTTAAGGTGGAATGGAACCCAAGCACTACTAGTACTAGTAACACTAACGAAACCCCTGGAGGTTGGGGTTCAAATCAATTATATTCGCGCCAAGGAATGTAGGGTCAAACTATTATTCCCGTTGACAGGGGCGAATAGTGTCGCTGCCATTCCCGTTGATAGGGCCGAACTAACCAAAGTCAAATATTTCATTCAAAAGTTCAAATTACAAAACATCATATCTCCCACATTTTCTTTCGCGAAACAAAATAAATCTCAAAAATTTTAATCATACAGAAACTACTTTTGATAAATGGATAATCAAATAAATAAAAAAGTAAAACTTTTCATAAACCAAGATTATATATAATTTAGTTAAAATAATTTTCACCCTCAAATGAAGTAAAAACAAACAATTTTCTTTTTAAAGATCTGCATTAATATCCCTTACCTCAAAGGAGTAACTCAAAAGCTTTGAAATAGCTAATCCGAAGAATTTCACTTCAATGAAATATTTCTCTTAAAATAATAAGGAAGTAACTATCATCATTACTTATTTATTCTTAAAACTTTCCTAATTTGATATTGTGTATACGAACCGAGGGTCCATTAATGACCTGTCAACCCGCGGAGATACTTGTGAATCAGGGTAACAGAGACACTACTCAATCGGGAGAGTCTTCAACACATACGGGAGTTCTACCCAAGATTTTAAAACTGTGCAGCTTAAATAACTTGTGACCACATCGAGTCCATATACAATTAAAATGAGTAAAAATGGCCACTTGGGCCCCTGCATTAATACTCATAACAAACATACCAACTATATACCATAGTTCAAGAGTTAATACATTACTCTTAATACCAACATATATTAAAATTATAAAATTCTAATACATGTCATACAACAATAGTGAATCCACAAGTCGGCTTTCTTCTCAAAAGCGACCTCTAATGGCAGGTACGCCTTCCCGATAAACTCCACATTGCACGAAATGGTGATCCCTCGACAGGGGTGAGCAAAGCCCCTAGTAGAGATAATTTCCTACATGGAGTTACTCCCACCTAAGTGCACATGCATGGCAAATCACATTCAAGCAATTTCATGAACCTACTCGAATGTCTACATGCCCAAACCCATGTCTCGAGTCCTCACCGACTCCCTCACACTTGCCTAAGCCATGTATGAGAAAACCATTTCCAAACAAAGGTATTTGTTTTTAACCGTGGACAACCCTCCGATATAAATAGTGGACCAACTCAGATAATTTATTTTGAAACCGAAGCCTCGTGTGTATCAATTGGGCCGACTCCGACGATTGATATTTTGTATGGACAACCCTCCGATGTATATCAATTGGGTTGACTCCGACGATTGATATTTTGTATGGACAACCCTCCGATGTATCTCAATTGGGTCGACTCCGACGATAGATATTTTATATGGACAACCCTCCGATGTTGTAATGGACACACTCCGATAATTATTATTATTGGTCAACCCTCCGAAACAATTCTCTCAAGAAACCACCTCATGCACTCACTCCTATTGTTCTAGGGTGCCAGTGCATATGGAATGCATGATGCCAATTCCAATACGTTCATGCTAATATATTCACATGCATATATATTAACATAATTAAATCACATAAAACATGTTATGCAAATTCACCATCAACTACACCAAAATTAGCTCACTTGGGCTAATTAACAAACACGAGCAATTCATTTTGAATCACTCAACCAAACACATTTTCACACAAAATTATTTCGTGTCACTATTCATATGAACAGTAAAACCCTCGAGTTACTGTTCACAATCACTCAATTATGAATTTTCTCCACTCGGTTCAAAGCTTTTGAGACCGAATTTACAGCTAAAACAAGCCTCAGAACATTCCTAACCATTTACATGGCCTTTAGACAAAGATTAACGCAAGTAGGAAAAGATCCCTACCTCTTGGAGTTGTTAGAACTCCACTAAATTGGTGCCCACGCGTAACCCTCCCCTCATAGAACAACTTTCCTTCTTGCTCGGGTTGAATAGACGGGGAGTCTCGATCATTTGGAATCCTAGAGAGAAGCTACTCCCTCTCTCTCTAAAAACATCAAAACCTAAGCTACTGCATCTCCTCCCCTTCTCCTGCACGTTTTGGAGCACTCAATTTGAGAAGATGACCACTATTCAAAATTTTTTCTTATTATCTCATTAAACTTTCACTTAATTCCCATTATGTCCATTCTTCTAGATTTTTGACACTTGGCACTATCTAAGCCGTCCATTTCCATCATATCTCTACTCATGCAACATGTGTCACATGAGTACATGTAATAGGTGACTTTTGTCACATCACATGTGTCGTTCTGACACGGAGTATCTGTGACTCGAAAAGCGTAAATTCGACGCTATCTCGAGAATTCAACGTTGACTCCTACTCGCGCTCCCACGTTGACTCCTCCACTCCACGGTGTCGCCAGAGCACCCTCACTAGCCTCACGGTCTTGCGTCGCAAAACCTGATCACGGCTATCCATAATGCACACTGGTCCCTCCTCGAAGGTCCCATCCGTGTCAACCTCAATCTCTGCCCAATCCACTACATGAGCTGGATCTGGAGTGTACCTATGGAGCATGGAGACGTGAAATACCTCGTGGACACTTGACATGTTGGGTGGTAAATCCATGAGTGCAGCTACGATTCTTACCTCTCGGCATATCGAAGGGGCCCAGTAAACCTCGCGATAGCTTCCTGCAGCTTCCTAAACAGAACTGGCCCACTCTTCTCTTAGGCATCACCTTCAAGAGGAAAGTGATCTCAACCTCGAACTCTAAGGGTCCACGTCGTATATCCGCATAACTCTTCTACCGGCTACATTTTGTGAGAAGGCGTTGTCAATATCGGCTTCACCTTCTCGAGGTGTCTGTCGGTCGGGACCCGGTGATGGGCTCTCTCGGAGCCTCGGTCCCAACATAACGGTGATCTGCATGGCCTCCCCATACAATGCCTCGTATGGTGCCATGCGTATCTTTCCTTTGTAACTATTGTTGTAGGCGAGAGATTCTACTAAGGGAAAGTGCTCTTCCCGGCTACGCCAGCAGATCGGGATGCATGCTAAATAGCGTGTCCTCTAACACGTATAGTCCTCTCGGCCGACCATTTGTGCGTAGGTGGAAAATTGTACTCATGGCCAGTCGTATGCCCATAGCCTTTTGGACACTCTTCCAAAAGTCTGTTTGTAAACCTCGGTCTCTATCGACAACTATGGATCTTTTTGGTACTCCATGTAGCCGGACTATCTCTGGAATGTACAACCTGCAGAATCTCTCCAATGTTAAGGTCATCCGCACAGCTAGAAAATGTGTTGACTTCGTGAGCCGGTCCACTATCACCCATACCGCATCATGTCTTTGTGGCGTTCGTGGCAAGTGGGTCACAAAATCCATCGTGACATGCTCCTTCCGCTCCCGGCCTCATATCGATGGCTGAAGTAGCCATCTTGGTCTTTGGTGCTCGACCTCAACCTGCTGACACGTGAGACATCGTCGAACAAAGTCCCCTACGTGTCTCTTCATTCCGCTCCAGTAATACTGACAACGAAGATCTGGTACATCTTCGTGCCACCTGGATGCACGGCAAATCGAGAGCAGTGAAACTCCCTGAGAATCTCCTCTCCCAAATCGATCAATTGGGGAACCACTACCCATCCTCTATACTGAAGACTACCATCTACGTGGACGGTCCAACCCTCGTCACATGCCAGTAATACCCGGTCACGATGGACACTATCTCGGAGTCTGCCCACAGAGACTCGTCAGCATGCTAAATAGTAGCCAGTGCCTTATAACTCCCAGTATACCTGACTGCTTGTAATCTGTAGCCAGGCGTTCCACAGTCTCGAGCATCGCCACTCTGAGGAAGCTATACTAGCTAATGCTTCCGTGACCACGGCGAGTGCATCGGCCGCCACATTTGCCTTACAGGTATGGTAATCTGAGTGATCATAATCCTCTCTAGGAACTCCATCATTTGCGTTGCCTCATGTTGAGGTCTCGGCTGGCATTAATATAGCGGACTTTATGGTGCGAGAGTCGCCTCGAACTCTTCGCCATATAAGTAGTGGCGCCAAATCTTCAAAAGTAGGCTTCACGGTACGCCAACTCGATGTCGTGTGTGGGAGTAATTACGCTCATGATTCTTGGTAGCGGGAACCATAAGCGCATACTACCCTCTCGGGTGCATCAAAACACATCGATCCGGCCCTCGAGGCATCACAATACACTATGTACCCTTGTCCCCTATTCGGGACTATCAAGATAGGGGCTGAAGTAAGCCTCCTCTTCAACTCCTGGAATGCCTCCTCGCATTGGTTATCCCAATCAAACTTGACCTCCTTCCGGGTCAATCTTGTCATAGGTGTTGCTAATCGGGAGAAATCCTCAATGAATCTCCTATAGTGCCCAGCCAATCCCAAGAAACTACGTATCTCGAAGATTGACTTCGGCCTCTCCCAACTCATCACGGCCTCGACCTTCTCTAGGTCCACTGACATGCTTGATGCTGACACCACGTGTCCCAAAAATCTCACCTCGATCTTAAGCTTCATTACTTGCGGAGCAGGCGCCTGGCCAGTGGTCTCTCAACAACTGAAACACAATCCTCAAGTGATACTCATGCTCCCACTCTGACTGGGAGTAGATCAAAATGTCATCCACGAAGGCTACGACAAACCGATCCAAATAGGGTTAGAATACCCTATGCATGAGGTCCATGAATGCCGCTGGCGCATTCGTTAGTTCAAAGGGCATCACTGTAAACTCAAAGTGCCCATAACGCGTCCTAAACGCTGTCTTAGGGATATGTCTCCCTAACCCTCAATTGATGGTAACGGTGTGAGGTCTATCTTACCGGGGTGACTATAACTCTCTAAGTGATCAAACAAATCATCAATACTCGGTAATGGGTACCGATTCTTGATCGTAACCCTGTTCAATTGTCTGTAGTCAATGCACAGTCAAAGGGTCTTGTCTTTCTTCTTCGCAAATAGAACCGGAGCGCCCCATGGTTAAGTGCTCGGTCTAATGAACCCCTTGTCCAGTAGCTCCACATGGCTGGACTGCGAGTTCTGCAGCTCGGCGGTGCTATCTATCTTGAGTCATAGAGATAGGCAAAGTACCAGGGTATAACTCAATACGAGAATACAACCCTCTGTAGAGGCAATCCGAGTAGCTCATCAGGAAAAACATCATACTACTTATATAAAACTACTCGAGGTAGATCTAAGTACAGGTCTCACCTCGTCCTCGAGAGTGAGCTTGCTAGCCAACCCATTAGCTGTCCACCACAGCGGAAGATGTGCACCCATCTGAAATCGGGCGTTACCTCTAATGACTAGAAATTCATATGGAGCGAAGCCGTATTGCTTGCTTAAACCTCGTATAAAATTTTTAAAGCTTTTTAGAGCATAGTTTAGTAAAATCTCGGCGACATATCGGTGAAATAAGGACATATTCGATTCTTGTATACATAAATTTATTTTCCAAAATATGGCAGCCAGCAATTGTTCTTACAAAAGAGCCTCAAGCTGCACATTTCCACAAAATTACACTATGTACATACATATGCTCCATTATACAAATTCAAAGTATTTCCTTACATAATATTATTAATACTGATTCTAAGTCGAGAATCCTGACCGCCTGTGGTCCGGAAAAGTTCGCACTGGAAAATAGTTTTTAAACACAAATAATGAGCTAAACAGTCTTGAGGTATGCTTTATAAAATGTTTTTCTTTGGAAAACATCTCAAAACTGTAAACTCTCTTTTACTATGGGTATTTTCGTGCTTCCGCTTGCTACTTTGCTTGCTTTGCTTTAAGAGTTTCTAAAACTTTTCTTCAAATCTTCGCTTAAAAGTTTATAAAACTTTTCTCAAATCTCTTGCTTGCTTTGTTTTGCTTGCTTGCTTTACCTTGCTTTGATTTAAAAGTTTGTAAAACTTTTCTCAAATCTTTTGCTTTAAAAGTTTATAAAACTTTTATAACACGGAGCCCTCGGCTCAACCGCATGCTTTAAAATAAAACTGAGCAGATGCTCAACTGCTTGCTTTAAAATCAATTACTGAGCCTCGGCTTAACCATTGTTTTAAAATAAAAACAAGCCTGGCTCAAACTGTTCGCTTAAAAACAAACACTCTGAGCTTGGGCTCAAACCGCACCCGCTGGTTGATTTTTTTTTTTTTTAAATCTGTAATAAGCATGCTTATAAATTATCAACCACTGGAGGCCTTTCTTGCTTGTTGTACCCTAGTGAACAAGGGAGCCTGGGCATCGACCATGCCGGTGGCTGGACCTGGGTCCGCCTCACCAGGGCAAGGGCTCCGTACGCCACCCACCTTTTCTGCAAATACGGTGGAATTGACCCGGGTCTCCATCACTACAATTTAGTTAACGCGCTAACCCTATATACCCCGTACGTACACGGTCTCCTTTAAATGCCATGATGCATGACCCAAGCTTGCCGACTAGGCAAAATTCCAATGAATGAATGATACATCCTAACAATTCACCGTGACGACTTAATAATTTCAACCTGGGTATGCTTCGCTAAGACTGTGTGGATTTAGTTCAGCCCTGCCAAAAATATTCTCTTTGCTTGCTTGCTCTTGCAATATGGTTTTACAACTCAAAACCATTTGCTTGCTTGCTTGCTTGAAACATGGTTTAATAATTCAAAACCATTGTTTGATTTAAATATGGTTTGATAATTCAAAACCATTTGATTGTTTAAGCAATTCATCAGTTGTTTTCTCAAATATGGTTTAAATCAAAACCATTTGCTTGCTCTTTAAATTATGGATTTACAACTCAAAACCATTAAATACTAGTGTAAAACAGTTTATAATAATAATACACTAGTATTTGAGAAAAATAGGTTTAGAACACTTACCTTTTTGCTTACTAAACTTGAGCACAATTCCACAATTTTCCCGCCTTTGCTTTTAGCCTACACACTCAAACAAATACGGTGAACACATTAATCGCCTATGTATAACGTATAAACTTAATGTACTTCATAGCACTTATTCACACTCGACGAATATCGCCAAGGCGGTGAGGTACGCTATGTTTTTCATCGAGGTCCAATCTTATTTGAACATCTCTTAATCATTTAGTATAGTCTCCTATAATCAGGAATTTAAAGCTTAAATATGCAAAAATACAAACAATCTAGGCATTTTGGCAATCGCGCGTACCAGACACTCGATCGGTACCGTACCGATTTGGTTCATGGTAATCGTACCGCTTTGTATCGATATCGTACCGATTGGTTTCTCGTTGCGGTACCTATTCGCCTTATTTCGTACCAAGACCACTGGAATTTGCCTAATTGCTTTTTCCTTCTTTTGGTACCATTTCTCTTCATACAACTTCTATATTCCATAATACCTCAAGAATCAACATGGAATTCATCCAAAACCACTCCATAACACTTGTATTGGTGGTTTGGAACCTCATACCACAAAACCCTAGGTGAAAATCTTATGAATTCAACCAAAGGTCCACCAATTCTATATAAAACGATATAATTATGATGATTCCATGTTTATTTTACACCAACTAGGGTTTTTCCCCCATAACCTCAACAAATCTAGGGTTTGGGTGATCTCTTCCACAAAACCCTAGAAAAGAAGGAACTAATCTCCAAACCAAAACCTTAGGAATCCAAAATACCCATGATTTCAAGATGAAAACATACCTTGGTTTGGTCTTCTCCCACTTCTTCCTCTTTCTTCCTCTCTCTTTCCTCCCCTTTCTCCCTTCTTCTCCTCTTCTACGGGTTGCCCTAGCCAAATGAGAACAAAATGTGATATTTGGTTTGTCTCATGGCCTATTTATACTCCCATATTTCTCCTAATTGAAATTAAGTCCTTAATCTTTCAACTATTGCACCACACTTTTATTATTTTCACTTTGGCATACTATCTTCTTGGATTATGCCCTTTATGTCCCATTTGCTTAATTACGCTTTTTACCCTTTCTCTAGTACAACAATTCCGGGTTCATAATTTATCATTTCATATTTTCATCCTTAATAAAAACTCCCAAAAATATTACAATGGCACTTGGTGCACATATGCGCCCCTACAGTTACATGTACTGTACACTCTCTCGGGACGAGGCGTTACAAAATCCTCCCCCCTTAGAACATTTCGTCCCCGAAATGAACAAACTAAACTCAAAGGAAAGGAAATTACCTTATTCGGAAAATAATTGAGGGTATTGACGGCGCATCTGAGCCTCTGGCTCCCAAGTAGTTGCCTCCCTCTCATGATTCTTCCATAGGACTTTAACCAAAGGAATGATTTATCTGCACCTATTCCTTGTAGATCTACCATTCGTACAGTTTCCTCATAAGTAAAGTTCCTCCTAGACTGCTGCTCTCTCAATACATGTGAAGGATCTGGGATATATTTCCTTAACATCGACACATGGAATGTATCATGAATCCTTAATAACTCTGGGGGTAACTTTAACTTGTAAGCTATTGGCCCCACTTTGCTCACAATCTCATAAGGTCCTATATATCTCGGAATAAGCTTGCCTTGTAACACCCAAATTATACCCTAATAGTTTTATAACATGTTTTGGGTATAATAAACGTAAAGGTATATTTATTTGGAATAAAATAAAGATAAAAACAAAAGTAGGAATATGCATAAGTTAAATTACAACACAAAGAAGATTTGAGGCTATTGTAAAATATTATAAATTGATTTGGTAAATATTATAAGAGTTGGAGGACCAAAGTAAAATAAAAAGGGATAAGATCAAGGATAAGACCAAAAGAAATATCTTATTTTGGTCTCGAGAAAGGGAGAGCAAATAATGACAAGAGAGAAGAGAGTTAAAGGAAGAAGAAGAAGAAGAAGAAGAAGAAGATCACAGTATGGAATTACTAAATTTGAGTATGGTATGGATACATGGGTTGTATGAAACTATGGAGTATGGAAGTCTAGTTTGACCATAAAGTTTGATTACATGGTTAAGAACCCCATTCAGTGCATGGTTCAATTGGAACTCCTAAACTCATTTTTGGTGGTTGAGTTAAGAAGAGCTTTAAGGTCTTTAAATATGTGTGTTTGAGAAGGGTCTAAGGTAAGTTGAACTCAGAAAATTCCCACATTCGATCATATGCAAAGAGTCGGATCTTAGAACGGGTTTTTGGGTCAGAAATACAGGGAATTCAGATGTGCGTCCTTCTAGTAAATTGTAGCCACATCAATTAACTTGATGTTAGGCTTTCGAATTTCTCAATTTGGACCTCTATAGACCAAGTTATGGTCCTTTTACCGAGGTCAGTCCATTTAGGACTAGCTCGTCGGCTTCAGCCAATTCTCAACTAGCCGGACCTTAGAACGGCTTTGAGTCAGAACAAAGAGAATTTGAAGTAAGTCCTTCCAAGAAATTGTAGCCACATCAATGAACTTGATGTTAGGCTTTTAATTTCTCTCACCTGACCCTCGTGGGACCAAGCTATGGTCTTTTTTTACTCTGAACAACAAATGGGGCGAGGTCAGCCATGGGATCGGCCAAATAGAGGCCGCAGACCCCATGCACAGGTCAAGACACCTCCACCCAGCAGGTCAAAGACACCTCATGCAACCGGGAGGTCGCACACCCCATCCTCAGAGGTCGCAGACCGTCCCGAAGACTCAACTGGCCATGCAGCTCAACTCGTCATGTAGAGCTTATCTGTCCTCGAAGAGCTCAATCATCCTGAGCCGAGCCTGTCACTTCAGCTCAGCTCGTCAAGACAGGCCGCCGTCAAGACCGACCGCGCATGACCTCCAACTGGCTATCATATCTCCTTCGCTTGAACTCCAATTTGGTGTTCTGGACCCTATGGCTCATTGAGTCAAGAATCCATCCATATGCATGAGGAAGATATTAGATGTCAGACCATAAAGTTAGACCGAGCTCGCTACCAGTGCAGCTCGCTGCCGCAGTCGCCGTCAAGATCGGGATCGCGCATGACCTCCAACTGAAGGTCATATCTCCTTCGTTTAACCTGATTTGGGTGTTCTGGACTCCTATGGAAAGCCCATTGAGTCAAGAATCCATCCATATGCCTGAGGAAGATATTAGATGTCAGGACCGGTGTTAGACTGAGCCTGGCCACTCGCGCACTTCGCCATCAGTCATTGTCAAGATCGATCGCAAGATGACCTCCAACTGAAGGCTTGGCAACTCTTCGCTCTAAACTCCGATTCGAGTGTTCTGGACTCTGCGGAAAGTCATTGAGTCAAGAATTCATAAATAGATAGCATGATAAGATTGGAACTCATATTAGTCCCGAAACATGAAAAACAATAGGCTCAGAGGGTAACTATAGTTATTCATATTATGAAATCATAAATAACCTGCAAGGTTATGGGTAAGCATAGTTATTTATACAATGAGACACATGAAAATGCAAGTTATGAATAAATGATTGTATATATATATATATATATATATATATATATATATATCAGCATATGATTACCAATGACAACAATTATTCAGAATATGAGATATATATCGAGCATAAAATACACATTAATTGTCCGCTTAGAACCCGTAGAGGATAGATGGGCATGCCTATTAGGAAAAAATAAGTCTGCAAAGTATACAAGTTCGATATCGAGGTCTCGTTGGTCGATGACATGGGATCCCGTTGATTACTGCGGCCCCGTGCGGTCACCACAACGCCTCCGGCCTCGCGGATGGTCGTTTTGTACGTTGATGATACCTTCGTATCACGTCGAATAGGTCACCGCCTCGCATGATGATAATTTCGGTATAATATATCACAATGCCTCCAAAGCTGACAATGGTCATTGTCTCGCACAATGATAATGGGCGCTTCGGCCCTCATGGACCATCGTCATAAAGGGAATACTCGCTCTCATGGTTTCTCGATTCACTTCTAAGGTTTATGCGCATACGAAACATAAAAGAAATGATGTATATGCAAAGGAAATGTAGAGAATATATGACATGATATGAGAAGCATAGCACCATATGATGATGGGGTATACGCTATAAGAACAAGAAGTAAAAATACAAGATGACATGAAAAGTATATGGATGACGAGCAAGAAATGGAACTGGTTATGATAAGTATATGAGAAATGATAAGAATCAGAATCGTTAATTATGTTATATGCATTTGTAGAAGTGCGTGACCCTTACTGTGAGGTCATCCATGTGTACACCCCACTAAGCTGCAGCTTAGCACGGTGTTCAATCCGCGTGTATTAAGAGAGACCAGAGACCGTGACATCCACATCAGCAACAAAGGCCACTACAATAAATAGGTGCTCAAACGGGAAGACCTTTAGGTCTATTTTGTATGAAATTTGTAAACTAATGTAAATATTGTAGATGCTCGAATACTTCCATATATGGAGCTTGTATATATATTTTGTAATCCTGCTACGTATCATAATATGTTAATTGTTTAACATTATACAATATGCAAGTGTAAAGGTTATAAGTTAAAAAAAAAGAGTGACCCTCACTTGACATCCTATGCCGAGTTGGGGCGTCACATGCCTTGCTTCACGAATCTCAAAACACCTTTCCAAGAAGAAATCTTCAAAAATACTTGGTCACCTATCTCGACCAAAGTCTCTACGACTTATCCGTGATAAATTTTTCTCGTCTATCTCTTGCTATTTTGGGTTATCACGAACACCCTTCACTTCTCCGAAGTGATCTCGACTAATCTGTGGCCTACTACTTCTCAATTAACTCATCCCAAAGACAATCGGAGTCCTACATTTCCTACCATACAGCCTCAAATAGGCCATCTCTATACCGGCCCGATAGTTGTTGCCAGGCGAACCCATTAGTGCCAACTCGAGTATCCCAACCCCTTGAATTCCATCACCTGCTTCCTCTCAAAGATATCCTCTAACGTCGAATAGTCCTCTCTCGACCGACCATTTGTCCGAGGATGAAATGTCAGGCTAAAATATAGGCGAGTACCTAAAGCTTCTTGCAAACTAGGCCAAAACCTGGATGCGAATCTGAGGTCTCGATCTGAAACTATCGAAACTGGAACCCCATGAAGTCTCACTATCTCGTCCACATACAATTAGGCCAACTTTTCTAAAGAATCTTCAACATTAACTGGTAGAAAATGAGCAGACTTCGTCAATCGATCTACTATCACCCATATAGCATCATGTTGCCTCTAAGTCCATGGAAGACCTGTCACAAAATCCATAGTGATCTTCTCCCATTTCCATACCTGGAATAAGGAGATCAGATCTCCCGCGGCCTCCGATGCTCGCTTCACTTTGTCAGATTGTGTTAGGTAACTCTAGAACAAACTCGCGACCTCTTCAATCCCATTCAATCAGCAATGTTCTTCAAAGTCCTATACATCTTTGGTACTACTGATGCATAGTATATGCAGCATGAATGTGCTTCTTCCATAATGTCTCTCTTTAGCTCGCCATACTCTGGCACACACATTCTCTGTCCTTTCACTATCATGCCGTCATCTCTAATTTGAAACTCTGCTTTCTTTCCTTTTTTTATCTTTTCCTTAAGCTTAATCATCTGTGGATCCTGTGACTGCCCTGCTAGAATCTGATCCACTAGAAGGGGTCTAACATGAAACATGGCTAATAAGGCTCCTGAATCCTCAACCTCCAATATCACCCCTAAAGCTCTTAGATCCACCAATAGTGGAAGATAACATGATCTCATGTGAGACAAAGAACTCTTTAGTCTCCTACTCAAGGCATCTACTACGACATTAGCTTTTCCTCGATGGTACTCAATAAGACAATGTAGTCCTAATCAACTCAAGCCATCTTCTTTGCCTCAAAGCGATCCTTTTGGGTGCAAATATATTGAAGCCTCTATGATTTGTAGAAGATCCTACAATAACACCATATAAGTAATGTCTCCATATTTTTAGGGCAACACGATCGGCTTCAAGCTCTAAGTCAGGTGTGTGGTAATTCTCCCACGTTCTTTAGTCGTCTAGAGGCATATGCAATCACCCTATCATTCTCGCATCAAAACACAACCAAGGCCTTGCCCGAAAGTCATTACTATAAAACCACAAACCATCTCTCCCATTGCAAAGCTAGAACTCGGAGCTAAGTCAACTCCATTTTTCAACTCAAACTCACTGCAAGATCCACCCAATCATACTTGACATCTTTCCTTGTCACTTTGTCGGCAATGTATCTTGAGAACCCCTTAACAAACTTCCCGTAATACCCTACTAAATCATGAAGCTTCGAATTCTCTCGACACATTCTTTGGTGGTTTCCAATTTACTACAACTTCTATTTTTTGGGGATCCACACTCACCCCCTCGGTTGAGATCACATGACCTAGGAATGCCACCCTGTCATGCCAAAACTGACACTTGCTCAACTTGGCATATAACTGTCACTCCCTTAGGGTCTGCAACACAATCTTCAAGTGCTCTGAATGTTCCTCTAAACTACTTGAATACACTAGGATATCATCGATAAAAACTATGACGAACCTATCCAAATACGGTTGGAATACCTGGTTCATCAACCATAACCACGCCGAGCATTAGTCAAACCAAATGGCATCACCGTAAACTCATAATGCCCATAGTGTCCTTTAATGTACCTTGGGTACATCACTCTCCCGCACCTCATCTGATGATACCTGCACTCGCCAAGTCTATCTTGAGTATACTCGAGACCTCGAGTTGATCAACAACTCATCGATCCTAGGGAGGAATACCGACATGCACGGTAACTTTGTTCAATTGCTCGTAATCTATACACAACCAAACTCCATCTTTCTTTCACGAAGAGAACTTGAGCTCCCATGGGGGATATGCTCGCCGAATGAACTTTACTCAACAATTCTTAATCGAGCCTTAAGCTCTCAACTCTCCGCAGAGCCTATCCCATAAGGAGGAATGGAAAATGGCCTGGGCCCCGATCAAATCAATGGTGAACTCCACCTTTCTTTCTGGAGGTAATCCTGCAATATCATCTAGGAACACATCTAGGAACTCTCTAACAACTGGAATCTCATCTACCATAGTCCCCTCATTCCTTGTCTCCACCACATAAGTTAGATAACCCTGACAACCCTTATGCATCATCCTTTTATACACATGGCGGAGGATCAGGAAGAAAACTCGCGCATTCCCCTTAAACTTACCTCAAATTTCCCCGGCCTATGAAACTTTGCTTCCTTTTATAACAATCTAATGTGGCTCTATGCATATGACTCAATCCATACCGAGAACTACATCAAGTCCTCATATCTAAGGCACATAAGATCCACAAACTCTGCCCCCAATTAGAACTCTACTATCTTTGATTACTCTGTCTGAGAATAACGGATTTCCAGCTGGAAGGGAAACTCTCATACTACCCTCTAATGGATGGGTCTCTATCTGGAAGCGATCTAAGAATGGCTTAGATGCAAATGAATGCGTGGCTCCTGGGTCCACTAATGTATATGCATCATGATCAAGGATAGAAATAATACCAAAGGACCATCCTGAGCCGCATCTCAGATCTCCTACTGAGTCACGAAGATAAACTTTGGCTCTGAGCGCTGGCCTCACCAGATCCCTGGGCACTACCTCCCCTACCACGACCGCCACCGTGGGTCGTGCTAGCCCCCCACTTGGGAAACCTCTCCCCGAAGACTTCGAAAGTGCTCATTCAGCTTGGTGGCTAGGGTCAGGTTGCAACATGTCTCTACACCAATCAACCGAGGGCACCCTAATGAAATGACCTTCCCGCCACAAAGGAAACACCCTGTACTATATCTCTTTACACTCTATGGTGTCGCCGACACATCCGATGTGATGAGGAATACCGGTGCCACCGCTTAGCAATCGGGGCCTCATCGACCTCGACTGCAGATAGCTCGACCTCGCACTCTCACTTCTCTATAGCAAATCTTCTACCCTCGCTTTCTTGCCGCACTATCCGAAGCTCACTGGTAGCTCAATTTCATTTCGCCATTTCACATTATACCTCAACTCATGCCCAACGTCCCAACTAATATATGAGAACACTGGCAACACTATTCAGCTGCACTAAATCTTTTTGCACTTCAGACTCCCACCAAATAACATAACAAATTGATCGTTTGAGAATCCCATCTCACACCCGATATCTTAACTTAATCAGAACCCGAATTTATCTAGATTGAGGAAAGAGAATCTGATTAAGATCTCATGAATGAGTCGGATAGTTATTCATTATTATCGATCACGTGATCACCCCCACTTCAGCGAGAAATAAGATTCACTACATTCCACGTTCATAACTCAGAACCTTGTTTACCCCATTCAGCCACAACCAAGTCGCCTCGGATCACCACACCATTATACGGCTTCGGCGCCCACAGACTCCTCTCTATCGACCTGTGTCCTTTCTCAATAACCTCTCTAGGTGGCGGTGGAGGCTGCGACTGCTGATGGGTCGCTATGGCCACTATATGCGCAATCTGTGCCACCTGCTCTGCTGTAAACAATCCTAGCACTTGAGCCCTTCCGTGGCTCCGTATGGTCCGTACCGCTCTCACGAGGCTGATTCATAGAGATAGGTGGAAGATTAAGGTGTAACTCGACAATCAAGTCTACAACCTCTACGGTGGGAATCCCGTGAGTTCATCCGAAAACATCATCATACTCACAAACTACTCGAGGTAGATCTAAGTCCTGCCTCACCGCCTCCAAGGTAAGGTCATGAAGCCAATCGCTTAACCTGCCCCCGAAGCACTGGACTGCAGACACTATCTAGCAAATATCATTTTTGTCCCCGCATAAGCGCATCCAGAAAATTAAGATGCGCCGTGACTTCAAAGAACACATCGTGGGAATGGATGAAGAAAGAGATCGCGAGTTTCGTTTCTAGGTGCCTAACTTGTCAGCAGGTGAAGGCAGAGCATCAGAGGCACGTGGGGAAGATACAGTTACTCCCTATTCTAGTATGGAAATGGGAGAAGATCACTATGGATTTTGTGACAGGTCTTCCACTTGACCGAGGCAAACATGATGCTATATGGGTGATAGTAGATCGACTGACTAAGTCTCCATTTTCGCGGCCACGTTGAAGACTCAGAAAAAGCTCGCCTAATTGTGGCGCGGGGACGAGATGTTGAGACTTCATGGGTTCCAAATGATAGTTTCAGATCGAGACCTCGTGATTCGCAGATCTGTGCTTTGGGCCTAGTTTGCAAACAACTTTAGGTACTCGCTATATTTTAGCAACAACATTTTACATCCTCGTGACAAATGGTCATCGTGAGGACTATTCAAACGTTAGAGGATATACGAGAGCTTGTGTGACGGAATTCAAGGAGTCAGATACTCATTTGGCACTAATGGAGTTCGCCTACAACACGCCTATCGTGCCAAGATAGATGGCCCCATTTGAGGCAATCGTATGGTAGGAAATGTAGACTCCAGCAGCCGGGATGAGGCAGAGAAGACTACTATGCCCTGAACTAGTGCAAATCACTTTAGAGAAAGTGAAAGTTGTTCATGATAACTTGAAAATAGCAAGACATAAACAGAAAAGTTATGCGGACAACCGTCGTAGAGACTTGCAATTCGAGATAGGAGACTAGGTGTTTTTGAAGATTTCCCCTTGGAAAAGTGTTTTGAGATTTGGAAAGAGAGGCAAAGCTTAGTCCGAGGTATATAGGACCTATGAGATTGTGAGGCGGTGGGGGCAGAGTTTATAAAGCTGAAGTTACCCCGCAGTTATCAAGGATTCAAGGATACATTCCATGTGGCCGATGTTATAGCACATCTCAGATCCTTCACATGTGCTGAGAGAGCAACCAGTGCAGCTAAAGGAGAACCTGACTTATGAGGAAACACTCAAGGCAGATTGTAGATCAGGAAGGAACAGGTAAGCCGAGGGAGTAAGGTAAATCTCCTTTCGTTAAAGTCCTATGGAAGAATCACGAGAATGAGGCGCCATTGGGAGCCAGAGGCTCGGGATGCACACAAGATTTTAATTATTTTCTCCGAATAAGGTACCTTTCCTTTCCTTTGAATTTAGATTTTCATTTCGAGGATTTAAATGTTCCTATGATGAGGATCTAGAACGCCCCGTCTCCGAGAAGGTGTACAAGACATAACCATTGGGCGCAAATGAGCACTAAGTGTCATTGTAATATTTTTGGGAGTTGTGGTTCAGGACGAAATTGTGAAATGATAATTTATGGAACCCGGAATTTGTATTAGAACAAGGGTTAAAATCGTAATTGATCAAATGGGATAAAGGGCATAATCAAAGAAGATAGTATGCCAAAATTGAAATAAAACAAGTTGATTTGCAATATTAAAGTGCTTGAGGACTTAATTGCAATTAAGGTAAATATGAGACTATAAAAGGAGAGGAGACAAACAAAATGTCTCATTTTGTTCTCATTTGGCTAGGGCAACCCATAGGAGAGGAGAAGAAGGGAGAAAAGAAGAGGAAGAGGAGGAAGAAGAGGAAGCACAGCAAGGAGAAGGAGAAAAGGTATGTTTTCATTTTGAATCATGTGTCCTTTGATTTCTAGGATTTGGTATGGAGATTATGACTTCTCAGGTTAGGTTTTGTGAAGAGATCACATTAACCCTAGGATTCTGAAGTTTTGTGTAAAACCCTAATTAGAAAAGAATAAACATGAATCCATTATATTTATATGATTTGTAGGAATTGGTGGACCTAGTAGTTGAATTCATAGATTTTCACTTTGTCATATATGGAGGTCTCTCTAACCACCAATTCAAGTGTTATAGAGTGGCTTTGGATGAATTCCTCGATTCTCGAGGCATTATGGAATATAGAAGTTGTATGAAGAGAAATGGTACCAAAAGAGGGGAAAAAGAAGCAATTATGGGCACCGGGCGGCACTCGTACCAAACAGGCAGCACCTGCACCACCCAACGTGGTTAATCGACACCGGTACCGATACAAGCGGTACCGGCACACCCAATAGAACTATTGGGAATCTGCACCTGATCAAAAGTGGTACCCCATGATCGCAGTGCCCAAATGCCCAGATTGTTGTATTTTCGCATATTTAAGCCTAAATTCGTACACCGATTGTATAGGAACCTTACTAAATGATTAGAGAGGTTCAAATAAGATTGAACTGATGAAAAACGAAGGTGACTTCGCTCGCCGATATTCACTGAAAGTGTGAATAAGTGCTATGAAGTACGCAGTTTATAATGCTATACAGGTGGCGATTAATGTGTTCGGTCATTCGCTTGAGTATGTAGCAAAGAAGGCGGGAAAATTGTGGAATCATGCTCGAGTTTAGTAAGCAGAAAAGGTGAGTGTTCTAAACCTATTTTTCAAATACTAGTGTATTATTATAAACTGTTTTACGCTGGTATTTAATTGTAAGACCCGAGAAATCCAATTTTCTCAAAATTATAAAATCATAATTTCGGGTCAAAATCCAAATTTATTCTTCCTCGATCTCATGATGAAACAAATTTCACCGTTGGAATCTTCTTGCAAAATCTAGCTACCACGTCGAATTTCGTTGAATTCCGAGACAGTTGGGAATTTCACGTTTTTCGAGGCACCGAGTATCGGGTGCCATAAAACAATATTTGAAGTGACAAAGTCATGATGATAACATGTACCCATGTGACATAAGCTGCATGAGTAGAGAAATGATGAAATGGATGTCCAGATCGTGCCACGTGTCGTAAAATCCAAAAAGTGGACATGGAAGGCATTGGGGATTTCTCTAATGAATGCTACAAAACAAATAGTGTCGTTTCCACCTTAAGAGACCAAAAGAGAAAACGAGAGGGGGATGCAAGGCCGAATGGAGTTTTGATTTTTGCAGAGGAAGGACCTCCTCTTCTAGATTTTCGAGATCCGCCGACCGTTTAATTTGTCTGATAAGAAGGAAAGTCATTTACCGCATCGAGGCCTAATACGCCAGGTCTTGCTTGAGGAGTTTCGACAAAATCATTGAGGTAGGGGTTTCATCCTACTTGTTTTACACTTTATTTAAGTGTTTTGTAATGTTTGAGTTGGTGTGAGGCCATGAGGGGCCGTTTGATCGGTCCCAAAACTTGGGACCGAATTGTTGAAATTTTTGGAGACTTTTCGATCGTCTGTGACAATCCAAACCGATCAATGCTTTGTGTTGTTGGAAATTACATTAAATTGTGGTGTTGGTAAGGTAAGACCGAAATGGTATAAATCTTGCCCACCAAGAGAATCAAGGAGAGGGTCAGGATGTACCTTAATTGGTTTGCTTTCTTTGGATCAAAAACAAATTCCCATTAGATGAAATTTCACCATAAATGTCCATGTGTTTTTGCATTGGAATGTTTGAGACGGGAGTGACTTTGTTGGTTGATCGTTAATACAGTTAAGGGCGAACTTCAGATATGAGGATGTCGCCAAATTATAAGGGAATATAATTGTGTATAGTCATCAATGCAGAATTAGATTCGCTTCAATTATATGGAATATAATGTGTGTATAAATATTGGAGATGAGATTATGTTTAGTTCAAGGAGCTAATTTAAGTGATTATGATATTAATAATTTCACATGTGGTAATTGTAACTGATAATATGGTTATCGGGTATATCAGTATAAATCAGTTGAAATATGAATGGTTTGATTTTGTGTGAAATGGATAAAGAATGCACAACTTCTCAGAGTTGATGATACGTCACAATTATATGGAATATAATTCAGTGTATAGCTATTGAGATGAATTAGATTTGCTCAAATTATATGAATATAATTGTGTGTGCTCGTTGGAGATGAGATCAGGTTAGCCCAAGTGAGCTAATTAAGGATGGTTGATATCATGGAATTACATGTGGTGTAATTGTAGACGGAGAATATATGTGATATTGATATGGCTGGTTGAAAATGCACGAAATGACATAATGCATTTCATATGCACTGGGTAGCTCTAGAAATTCAGTGAGCGCATGATGAGTAATGAAAGAAAACTAAAACGTTTAAAGGAATTTACAGATGAATTTTCAGAACAATGGGAGACGCCCATTAGATCATTTCTTATGAGGACTATGACTAAGTTTAAGGTTCTCCAACACATGCCGAGTGCAGTCCTTATATTACCGATACTTCAGAGATAGTTTCAAAACAATAAGAATTTTGTTTTGAAAAAGATGTTTTCAAGGCGCGCTTAGGCAAGTGTGAGGGTTTTGCACCTTCGACGGGTCAGTCATTTACATTCAAGTAGGATCGAATCGCTGAATGCGTTGCTCTGATACATGGTACCAAAGAGAGTAAATCCGCACTAGGTGATCTAACAACGTTAGTCAACTTGTTTGAGGATATTATTTTCAGCATGTAAGCTTCAGAAGACGCTTTTGTAGACCGGCCTTTAAAGAAAGTCGTCGGTTTGTTTTTACTGATACATGTATTAGAATGTTTTGAACTTTAATAGTGTTGTAAGAAAAATTATTAACTCTGGAAACCAGTGGTATATAGTCGGGATTATTTGGATGAGCATTATTCGCGGCCCGCGCGCCATTCATATAGTTATATCGATTTCTTCGGACAGGTTTGTATATAGTAGAGTTCTGCACAAAGAGACTCCTCTACTTTTCGTGGAGAGATGTCGTCACCTTCGACATTCATTTAGTGTTTTTGTGTTGACGACAACGTGACACCCCGTTGGGCCACATTATGGGCTTGAAGCGGTAAACCATATTTGAAAAGTGCCAAATGGTTTTGATTTTAAACCATACCGAAAAAAGCAGCAATGAAATATGGTAGCGTCGAATTATCAAACCATATTTAAAGCAAAACAATGTTTTGAATTATTAAACCATGTTTCAAGCAAAGCGCAAGCTTAAAGAACATTTTAAAACGTTCAACAATCTAGTCTTGCTGAAGTACACGCAATGATATCACATGCACCGTGGTGTTAGATATCGGCCCATGAGCTTAATGCCTGCCTGCAAACTTAGGTCATAACGCGGCATGAAAGAGATCATAATGGATAGAGTACAGGGTTAGCATGTTGAATTAAATTATGGTGATGAAGACCAGGTCAATTCCACCATATTTATTAAGAAAGGTGGAGTTGAACGTCTGTGTCTTTCCACTAGTGAGCTTTGACCTAACCGCCACCAGACAAATATGCCCAGTCTTGTCACCAGGGTACAACAAGCGGGGAGGCTCCAGCACGCTGATGATTATGGCGGCGTTTATGACAATTTTGAAAATCAACCACCAGCACATCAGCCCAGCCCGGTTTATTAAGCAATACCAGCCCAGTCTCGGTGGTGATTTTGTGGTGCCAAACTGGCCGGTACCAGATCGCCATTTTTAGCATGTCGGTTCAAAGCTCTGATAATATAAAAGCTGAACTTTAGCAAGAATCGGCGGAAGAGTTTTGATAACCAAAGTACAGATTTGAGAGAACTCTGGAGAACTCACAAAGCAAAGCAAAGTAAGCAAGCAAGGCTTCCGGAAAATATCTTGTAAAACAAAGCTGCCATTTTGAGATATTTCAAAAAGCAAACATTTACAAGATATACTATCGAAATGTTAATATTATTTTGTGTGTTTTAGAAAACTATTTTCTTAAAAATATGACGCCGGAGTATGATCTCATTGACTTTGTAATCAATGCCTATTAATAATATTACAAGAAATATTTTGGAATGGTATAATGGAGCATATGTATGTACATAGTATAGTTTTGTGGAAATGTATTGGAGCTCTGAGGCTCTATCGAAAGAATATTGTTGGTTGCCATAGCTTAGATGTAAATTTGTGGCACAGGATTGAATGAACTTATTAAGAATAGTATTAAGCTGTTTCAGATTTTTAATAAATTTGTAAGTCAGACTTATCATATAAATTTTCAGATAGCCTAGATTTGCAAATCTAAGTGGAGAAAAGGAAAATTTTATAGAGTTTTATGTTAACACAAATGGTTTCATGAATTCTAATGTTGGTAACTACTGAGGATTGGCTGGAGGGCTGACAAACGTCGCTAGTAGTAAGTAAAAGCAAAGAAGATATCAAGATATTTTGTGACTGTAAGCCCTTTACTCAGTGCCATTGAGCACATTATCTCAAAATCATGACTCAGTGCCCGATATCGCATTTCACAAACTTGCTATCAAGGTTTAGTGCTTCCTACAAGAAGGAAAATGTTGGAATGATATTAAGCATACTTTTCTTGCATCTTCATATTTGCAATATCTGGCCATTTTTATGCCAAGAAACTGAAGATATGATATCAAAGGGTTGTTAGATACTGGTAATATGTCCGATCCTCTGATAATGCCGTGTCCTAAGATGTTACGTTTTTCATGGTAATGCAATTTCATGGAGGTCACTGAAAATGTACTATGATTACTACTTCTTCAACAACCTAAAGATTATAAATATATATGAGGCTTCACGAATGTATGGTTGCAACCATTGATACAAATATATCGGTTTTATGGCATTGCGATAAGTGATATCCTCACATTCCTTATTTGTACACACAATCTGCTCTTTCACTGGAGTTTGACGAACCCAAAGATTTTAAAATCTGTAGCTCGATTCGTGGACTAATTTTCTCTCGACCATCTAGCCAACGCTAACACGAAAACTCTTTTTTCTTTTCCTCCTCCCTCCTCTCCTTTTCCCCGTCATTTCCTCCTCTTCTCCCTTTGGCCTTCTTTCCTTCCACTTCATTCTCACCGACTGATCCCAAAAGTGGGAAGTTTCCACTCTTCCAACTTACCACTTGTCTATTCTGTATTTTTTCCTTACCATTTTTCTTATTTTCTTGTTTTATCTTTCCCATTATTTCTCCACTTGATTCTGAAAAAATATGAGCTTATCACACAAGTGCACCATGTCATGCCATGTCACTCCCATGCGCCAAGTGGCATCCACAAGATCATGCCATGTCACCTGACACTCAATACTTAAAATGCAAATTTCTATCATTCTGACCTGATGAATTACAGGTAATAGATTTCAGCAGAAGAATTTAAACTATGAAGTCCATGTCATCATTCGAGATCTAAAATTTCCTGCTTCAACCAAATTACCGTTTTACTCATTTTTAGAAAATGATTTTTCTTGGGTTTGCACTCACACCTTTAGAAGACTTACAGGATCCATCACAACGTCAACATGTGGTTTTTCTTTTCTTTGTCGAGAATGGCTGAATAATCTCAAATATTAAAGTGTTCTTCCCTTATTGTGGATAATAAACAGCTAAGCTTAGTTGTTACTGGTATCATGATTTACCATAAAATATATGTAAATATATACAATGTACTTTAAAGATAATTACTACAATTACAAACAAAGAGATTGTCACCTAATGGACCTCTAAAATCAAATAAATAAATTATTTTTTTATAAAATTTAATGCTGAAATAAATTAACAATCACTACTATACTAATAATAATCACATATAAAATTATGGCTAAATTAAATTCTAAAATTCTATAAATTTCTATGTTGGAATTTGGATCTACTTTTATTCTTTATATTTTTTTTTATAGAATATGACTATCCCCATCCCTAGCCACCCTCACCCTTATTTATTTTAAACTCTGGTACATGTAATTCATATGCTATAATATATAAAAATATATATTTATATATAATAATTAATCATTCAATAAATAAATAATGTTAAAATTTGAATAATATTTTATAATTATTTTATTTAAAATAACTCTTATCGATTGATTTAACAAAATTCTCGTAATTAATTCATTAATTAAAATATCAATTTTAATACAAAAATACATTCATCTATAATGATAATATAATAATAGAAAAGTAAATTCTAAAATTTTACTAATGCTGTATATATAATTATTTTTGTATTTATGTAATATGGATCTAGTTTTATATTTTAAAATTTTTATGAATATTAAAATAAATTTCAAAAATAAAATAAAATACATTCTAATAGTAAAAATTTATCATATTAATATTACTTTACTTATATATATATATATATATATAAATGTTAATATCTAAATTACTTTTTTTAAAAGAATGTAAAAGTACTCATAATAGATAATATTAATATTTTTTTCAGAAGATAATATTAATTTATTTACCTAGAAAAATAATATAAATATTTAAAAGTATAATTATAAATGTTAGGTTATTTGGGTTTTATTATTGTGATTATTACATTTTACAAACGACTATTAAATCATTTGTCAAAAATAGTAAAAATAACAATATAAATATTTCTTTTAATATATAACTCTTATTATCTTCAAAGACTTTTAGAATTAATAATGGTAAAAATTATCACATGAATTTATTGAAATAAAACCAAAAAAGTCATATTATTTTATTTTATTTCTATTTAGTAACAACAAAATGAGCTCTTTTTTATATTTTTTATATTTTTATATTTTTTACTTATATTTAATACTCTATAAAAATTTTAAAATACTAGTAATTGTACATGCATATGCACGTGAAATAATATAATAAATAAGTAAATTTATATTTATTTTTTATAAAATTGAAAACTAACAAGATTACATTTTTTAATATAAGAGAAAATCAATTCTAAAATAGATTTGGATGAGCCCATCATGTTTGATTTAAGGCAGAGTAAAGTACACTATTTTGGGCAAAGCAATATAGGAGGGGGTTCAATTTACACTTTTCAACATTAAATTTCAATAAATTAAAATTCCAAACCAAAAATAGAACAAATCAATCAAACTAATTGAATTAACAAATTTGTGTTTGGAGAGAAAATAAAAACAAAAATAAAACAAAAAAATCTAAAAGTTAAGGAAGAGAACTAGAACGAATCTAACTCATAATCCAAATAAAATTGAATTTAGAATCCTATATTAACCTTAAAGAAACAGTCAATGAAATTATTTGTAAGTAGATAATTAGACATCAAAAAATTCTGTAATTGATCAACACAATTTCTTGGCTTAATTTTAGATATCAAAACTTCCAATTCATTTATTTAAATTTTTTCCATTCTCATCCATTTAAAAATTAGTGGGTTTCATTGAAGAAATTCATACTGTATACCTATATCGTTTTAGTTTTTATTTGTATTTTAGATTTGTATTTTAAATTTGTTTTTACTTTTTTATTATATTAAAATTAATAGATTCTATAAATAAATGGAAATACTATAATTTTTTTATATTTTATTTTATTAAAAGAATTTATCATTATTAAATATTGAAATAAAAGAATAATTTTAAAACATTTTTATATAATTATGGGTAAAGTTAGACTAAACAATACCTGATTAATCCCTCAAACTTCAAACGATTATATTAATACATCCCGTGACAATGATGTGAGAAAAACTTGAAAAAACTTGTCTTGTTACTATCCCATTCTATGAGAAAAAAACATATCTTGTTGTTATCCTCATCTTAATACTACCAAAAGATTTTATTTCACCATGATTGATTATTTAAAAAAAATACTTTAAGGTAAATACCTGGAAAAAACACTGAGTAAGCAGATAAATTTGCTCAGTCCAGCATAGTTACTTTGTAGTTGTGTCCATATTGGCGAAGCTCCTATGAAAGAACAATCTCAGATAATGTGGATTTGCTGTTTGATATTTGATTTGATACACATCTGTTTCTCCTTAGTTATTGTCAAAGATTTGATATTTGATGTTTTATTTTAGTGATTTCATATTTCTTCCAAGAACACAGTTCCAAAAGAGAATAAATAAAAGAAATAAAGAAAGAGAGAGAGAAATGAATCCATTCACAACCCACCATGGAGATTTAACAGTCACGCCAACATAGTCCATGGAGATTTCAGTAAACAAACGATGATCTAGGGGGAGATGACGAGCTTGAAAGTAATACAAATGGTAATATCAATATTATTCATCTTCATTTCATGAACCAATCCTCATCTTTCCATACATTTGTCCCTAATTCTTCTTCACTTTATTACTCAATTTTATTTATCTATTCATTTTTTTAGTTGCTTACCTTAGTTTTTGTTGTTATAATTTTTTTGTGGTGAAGTTGTTCATGCTGTATACTCAGCAGAGCAGTTGCATTGATTTCTTCTTGTACCAACTGCATTTGATTCTTCTATACTGACCTTGCTCTGGTCTCTGGAACTGAGAGGCGCTCATGAAACTATTTTTACCACATTCTTCAGCATCTTAAGCAGCTTTTTCTTTTACTCATAATCTATTGTAAGTCCGTTTTCTTTAAATTGCCAATCTATGGGATTATATTTCCTATTATCTCTATGGATATTATTTCAAGCCTGAGTTTCCAATCTACAAATCACTCGTTTGTTTTAATTTTGGGAACGTGATGTCTTAGATAGAAATGAGAGAAAGATGGGCAGATGATGCACTAGATTGTATATCGCCTATGTAATGATCTTTCAATTCTGCTTTTGTTTGACACAAGAAACACTTTCTTGTTATGTTGTAAATTAGTAATTAAGAAAACACAAGCTGGTGAAGGAGGGCTGAAAACCTAAATGAAGAACATTAGTTAAATAAATAAAAAATTTATTCTTTATAACATACAAAGATCCTTCGATACTACACACCTAAATGGTCATCGTTTCATTAAAGAAATAAAATTATACAAAGGTGGTATGGCCATATTTCAATGATTTCCTGTGCTTTAAGCTCCCTCTTCTCTCTCTTTCTCTTTTTTTTTTTTAAAAGAAAGAAAATATCTCTTTCTCTTTGTTTTGCAGAAAAATAAAACCAAGAGATTGATTCAAACGACGGTGCTGAACCGCCAATGGATGTCTCTTTCTCATTGTGGCAATACGTAAGTACAGGTTTCAGGGCAAAAATGGAACTCATTGTTTTTGTGTTTTTTATTTGACTAAAATGACTTTCATTTTATTTTAACTTTAAATGACTTCATTTTGATTACCCATTAATTATTTATTTTAAGCTCAATTTTGATGGACCTAGAAGGAAGCAATGAAGGACATATTCTGATATAACTAATTGTGCGATGCAAAGTGAATTTGTAGTAATGAAAAACCACATTTATTTGAAATAATTTTCTAAAAATAAATTTTAGAAATTTAACTTTTCATCCATTTTGACTCATTTAAAAAAAAAAAAAAAGATTCTAATATTTTCTGAAATAAGGCTTTTTTTCAAAGAAATATATATATATATATATATAATATATTAATAGTTAAAAAGGACATTTTGTCAAAAATATTGAGAGGGTTCATTAAATTTAAAAGTTACTGGAGTTCTTCTAACTAAATATGCTTAAACAAAACCAATTCCTTGTACCTTGAGATGATAGTGCTTTGCTTTTCTGAATAGGTTAAGTTATTTATAATTAATGTTAATGCTATATAATATATTATATTAATAATTTCTTCCTTTATAGATGTTTGATTTCTTCTCTGAATAGAATACTTTGAGAATAAATAATTTTGTTACTTAATGGTTTGAATAATATTATAATCATTAAATTTTTTTATATTAGAAATTATCCTTGAAAATTATGTATGAGGATTCATATATATATAAAAATTATCTGTATATAACCTACAAAATTAAGGAGAGCATGAAGTTTTATATTTAGGCTATAAATTTTTATCTATACTTGTAAGGATATTTAAGGTTGTAATATTTAAATAGGTTAATTATTTCATATTAGGTTATGTGAGATAAGAAGCATAGGATATTTATTTTGAACTCATTATGCTTTCTTCAGATACCAGAATGGTGAAATGAGCAATATGGGAGTGTCATCTCCAGTCAGGTATGAAATGCACAGAATATGGAGAAGTCACCTAGTCGATATTGTAAGCCATAACATTGTTTAAAATTGATCAACTGACGGACGGATCAAGGATCAGATATTTCCAAATTTACATGAGTTTGAATTAATTACAGCCCAAAATCAAAGTGAACTCTGTAATTTTTACTTAGTCAATGATTCGTTTTAAAACATTGTTCATAAAATTAATATTACCTTTTAGGTCATTCACTAGTTTGAATTTCCTGTAATTAATAGATCAAAATGGAAGATCTCCACCATCGCTTACATGAACCATCAAATAATTTTCTAGATCTCGAATGACAAACGATCAGGCTGCTGATTCGTCACAAATCCAGACCAAAAGTTTCAAGGAATTTCAAACACTGAAATATTTTTATAATTTCCATGGTGATACAACACTTCAGATTGATTTTTATGAAAACCTGCCAAGAAATAGTTTGCCGTCACGAAAGAAACAATCAAAAGAAGAAATTGTTTCGGGTAAACTGACTGACGAGAGATGAACACATACCGAATGTGAGCCATATCCAAAATTAAAGAAAAATAAAAAAAAAGGAAAGAAAAGGATAAAAATCAAAGAAAAAGGAAAGAATACATATTGTGAACTGAGAAAATTTTGAATTTTTCAAAATTATAAATCTGTGGATTTATTAAAACCAAAAAATTTTAGATCTTGATGATCAAACGATTTCACCGCTGGAATCAGTCTCGTCAAGTCTAGCTAACACTCACTCGCTCAATCTCATGGTGATAGTCAAAATTTTTATGTTTTTCTGAGGCACCAAAACAAAATTCTTAAAACTGGCCATATATGATGTATTTAAAGTCACTACTACATATACCCATGCATACATGTTATAAGATTGAAGTTTGTATTGATGACGGAATGGTTTAGATTGGGTTTATGTGTCAAAATCAAATATTAAATGATACGCAATGAATAAGTTTAAATGAGTATGACAAAGAACAACAGTCTTTCTTCATTTTTGAGATACAACTGCAGAAACTGCATTGGTATTGGTTCGAGTTTCAGAGGCAGAGAGAGTACTTCTCTAGATTTCGTTGCTCTGGACTCGCTCAAGGAGCAAAGAAGCAAAGTCATTTGACAGAGGCTGAGCTGGACACTAATAGTGAGTTCCATAATCCCAAGAGGTAAAATCTTTCCTCCACTTGAAGAATTTTTCTAAGTTTTCATGTATGTTAGGAGGCCTCGGAGGCTTAAATTGTTATGTTTATGGTCCTCAAAATACTTGAACCATTTCAAAGATCTCTAAGGTCGTGAATGTGTTGTCGAACCCAGGTTTCACTCTTCACGCACAAGCTGTGCTTTGCTGATTCAAAATGAATTACTTGATTTGGCAATAAACCATGGAGCCACCTAAAAGGCTACGCAAATCGGAAACAACATGATTTGGTGAAAGCGAATTATGTTAGTATGGCGAAGGTTTACATATTAGCGTACGAATCGGTCTCGAGCTTCAGAATTAATGGCGTTAATGGCAGACAATGTAGTTAACATGATGCAATCATATAAAAATATAATTTGTGTGTTTCAATAAATGAATTATAATTAATTCAAGTGAGAGCTAATTTTGATGTTATTGATGAATTAAACAATGGCAAGGCATGTAAACTCTTGTTAATATATAAGGATATTGACATGTGGTCGGAGAACGGCATAACGTACCACATGCACCGGAGAAACTGAAAAACAGTCTTGATGCACAATGCGAAAGAAAATGAAACGGATGTTCTTCGCGCTGGTTTAGGCACGCTCGAGGAGCCTGGCATAATCTACACTTTGATCATGTGCAGGTATCCGGCAGACCGCGCACTAGCCGAGTGTGTTTATGTTTGAACCACTACTGCGCAATTTAGGTATAATCTACAGAAAATTCATCACCGGTACGTTTCACCGTCGGCTAACATTTAGGTAATGGGGATCGTATGCACTGCGGTTGCGCCAATGCTGTCGGGCCATGTCAGAGACTGTATGCCAACATGCCCAAGGATCAGTTCTGATCATGTCATGGTTTAGTACACTCTGTGAAAAACTCCATCGCGCTACACAAAGCAGCACCAGCTCACCTCCAGTCGGGTCAAGGACCCCAGTGAGTCAAGATTCACCAATCAACTTTAGAAATTTATTTTCTCAGATAAATGATCACCAAGGTCAAACATTTGGCCCGCCCCACCCTTGGGACCGAGACTGTGTCATCACGCCACCAAAACCATTTAAATGCCTTTGTTGAAAACACTAGTAGGAAATGCCCTACCTTTTTGAAATTTTGTTTAGTCTCCCATTTGCCCTACAGTTCAGCTCAGGATCGACTTCATTTGTTCGACGACGCCTCATCACTGATCTGAAAACAAAGAAGAGGTTTCTCTCCTCTCTTCCTCCCCTTTTTCTCTCTCTCTCTCTCTCTCTCTCTCATCTTTCCTTTCTCCCCCACTGTCTATTCAATAGATGCCTATGGATGTCCTCCTCTGCCACTTATCATCCTTCCTCATATCTCTCTCACTTTATCACTGATCCAACCCTGATTTCCATCCTTAGGTATGACATAGTCATCCTACTGACTTTTGATTCTCTCCCCTCCATTTGATTATATTTTGTCTCAATTTATCTTCTAACAAGGTTGGCAATATGTCACCCATATCTCTATGTCTCTCAAAATGAATTCCCACTATGTCTCAGACCTGATAGTGAACAGATTTCATGATACTATTCCAACCTGCAGTCCTGCTTTCTACTGACTGAGATCGCTTTTTATACTGCAGATTTTAATCAATAATTTGTTTTATCTTTCATAAAATTTGAATTTTTCTTATTTACAAACTTGTTAACAACATTGGTGTTGTCCTTATTTGAGTCGGACCTATTTCACAAAACCAAAGTAGTCCTCACTGTTCGAGAGCTTCAATTTAATAAATTAAACTCGTATAATTAATATAGTTCGGCGATCATCCACAGAATCCGCCAACAGAGTAGTACGGCATGGTCCATAACCACAGATTCACGAATCATGTTTTAATGACCGGTTCGCCGTACTTAATCGTCCAATCGCTATTACACCGCTTTGACCAGCTTCGTTTCATAACCGTAACGATCAACCGTTTAATCAGAGAACCATCGTTCGATAAAGAACCATCAACCGGCCACTACACGAACCAAACTGTTCAGTAACATATGATGACAAAAAATCGGAGATTCGAACTATCGCGCTGACGTTTTTGCATCAAAATGATTTTTAGCATCAAAACCGGCGTCGCTTTTGACATATGATAGAATCAGGCGTCACCTTTACCTCTTCCTACCATCTTCAGCCTTCGACCCCAACTTCAAACTTCTTCGTACGCGCGATAGCAGTCACGAGCAAATCATTCGACATCGTTATCGTCAACGCCATCACTTGTTTCGAGATCCAGCGAGCTCACCGCTACGATTTGTTTTCGGCCATTTCAATCCATCTACGCTCTGAAATGTTTCAATAGTCGCCTTTGGCGACTTGTGATTAAAGAAGAGTTTCTACACACAAACCGCAATCAACGCAAATAGATGATTGATCCATGAGCATCCATTAATTAATAGCCTGATATCGTTTCCAGATTTCATATGAATCAGTCTTTACTTTGATCCATTTAATCAGTCACTGAATTTGGTAGGCCAGTTTGAGTTTTATGTCACATATTTACGACAATGTTTCGTGTTTGTTACGCGATATTGAATGTATTGATTCTGACAATACCACACGATTTCCACATGTAATCTTCTTCGAGAGTCCACAAAATATTTGCAAACCGCGAAACCGTTCTATATTTGACTGGTTGATAACCACTTTAGGTTCAATTTATTCTTTACGGCGGTACACTCAAAACACTCGCCCAAGCTAAAAATTGTTTGATCCAAGACTTCAATCTGAAGTAACCCAGATCAAATCAGTCTTTGATTTTTCGTAACACTATTGATTTGGAAAACCAATGTTAATAACACCTTGTATTCGTACTTTTCCCCTTTCTTTTCGTAAAGCAAGTGGTTCAAACACAGCCTGATTGTGAATGTTACGGCATGAATGGCGTCTGTTTCCACGATATCACGAGGGCGAAGCTCCATTGGGAGAAACATCCATATAATCTAATTTAGTTCAAGTTCAACGACATCTATCGATCTAAACTTCATACTTGTGTCATAATGATGGGGTTATCCCGGCTGATTCAGCCAGATCACCATGATTGGGCGTTTATTGATCAAACAATGTTAGTTCACTATATTCAAAACCGCACTGAACGAAAATACGCCTAGTATGGTTCAGCAATATATTTAATATCTGGTTTATGACGTCGTTGAATGGTAATTTTTTCCATAGCAGATGATTATCAGTTCAACTCATCATATGCATATCTTTCCTCAATATTTCAACTTCACGATGTGCACATTTACGTTATTTAATTTGGCTGATACTGCGATACATAAACATTCCAAAAGAACCACAGTTATCATAATCACTGACGTTATCATTACATGTAACTTTGGTCATTGGTATTATTCATTGAACCAACCATTCACACCACAGATTCAACTTCAGATTCAAATTATAGTTTTTGAGTCAAATAGCTAGCTTTTTTAATTCAATTCCAATCTTCAAGAAGAACAACCGAACTTGGTTTGGTTTTTTAGTTGATGGTTTATTTATCTTCGTGAATTAAATCGTAGCGGCAGATCACATATTACAGGTCATGAGCCTAAGGATGTTGACTATGCCTGCACGCCTCATGTGTGAGAAACAACACCAAAGAGTAGAACAAAATGGAGGCGTCGCTGACTGACGCGTTGAAACATCTTACCTGGTAGATCAGTCTCACAACAGCTGGTGGCTCACACGGAGGCTGGATAACTGACAGTGTCTGTCATAAATTTTTTCTCACTAATTATGGTTCTCATGAGCATGAGGCCCTCAAGCTTTCTGTATATATGAGGTCTTATGAGACAAATCCACAGATGAATGTAATTGAACACCACAAAAACTTTGAGTCTATGTTCTAATCTTTCTGCGGTCTGATATCATAAGATGAAGTAATCCCTCCATTTTCAATGATGCACAGTTGAAGAACACACATTATATACTAAAAGTAGAGAAAATGAATAAAACGTTAGAAGGCCTAATGGGCAACAAAGAGAAAAAGGGAAAGAATGAAAAAGACTTCTTAATGGATTGAACTGGCTACTAACAAAGAAAAAAAGAAATTCCAAACTATATTGTCATGGATGCTTTAATGAGTGTATCGCTGTAGAGATGGTATTAAACATATTTGACTGATCACCATCTTCCATGATAGCCAAGATAAATTTGCCTGCTTTTAGCCTGTTATTTCACATCCTTTATATTGTGCTAATGTTAGATTCATCATGGTTGTGTTTCTACGATAAGATGTTAACTTATTCTTTATTTCATTATTTTTTTTACTATAGATATGAACTTCTTCTGAAGTTTCAAAACTGAATCCAACTAATTATATATTCATGAGGAGGTGAGGATTGACCATTAAATCAAATTAATTTGATGTTGAACTTTTTAATGTCAATGTAAAACTGAACAAATTAATACAAAATGAAATAACATAAGATGGGAGGAGAGAAACAAAAAGTTAAAAAATAGTAATTAACAATCTGCTCTATCCACTCTCTTTCTAGCCCTTCCAAGCTTATGTTTTTCCACTAATCAGTCACTAGCTCACAAGTCTTGACACGTGACTATAACTTATTTGAGGCCTACAATCTTTTAAATGTTTTCTTAAAGACCAACAATCGTTACTTACAAATATGGTAAGAATATGTCAATAAATACAACACTTATTAGATACTGCAAAAATACAGCTTTGGTTGTTTATGGATTTTGCACTAAACACTTCTTTGATAGATATGTCTCACAACTTTATCCTGATCACAACACTGAGCAAGGTCCTGGTATGCTCAAGAGGGCCTGTCATAGTCAGGTCGGTAGTGCCTTTGTAAGGTGAGAGAGGCTTTTTAGTCCCCCTATGGTGCGATGCATACCTCATCATTGAGTTAGTGGTCCTGGTCGCTCTGTCTTTGATGCTTCCATATCAAGCCAATATTATATGTTTAGTATAAAGCAACACATTCTGAAATGGCAACCTTTGTTTCGATAACGGGGGTGTGGTAGGACTTTGTTGAAAACCCACCCGATCAGAGGGTGTTCACTCTCCGTGGAAGACCCAGTTGTTTAATTAAACTGTTATATCACGGCCTGCAGCCACAAGAATTAACCGGGACGTCGCTGTTGAAGATGCGAAGGCGCCAGATCAAAGCCTCTAGGTCAAAACTGGCGTGCTCATAATCCTTCTTATAAGAACTGGCATGGCAACAGTTTGTAGTCACAGTTGATAGGAATGAGAGTCGCCTCACTACGCCTTCATTGGTTTGTGAGATCAAAGTCAACTTGTCAATAATTTAATGTAAAGAAAAACAAAAGCATAAAACCAAAGCGTCGGAAGAGTATTTGTGGCGATTATCTGATTAGTGTCCCGGGTGTCGGTGAGGTCTCCAGCGTTAGTCCAACGACAGATGGCGGCGTGCTAGAAAGGTCTATCGCGTTTCCCAATCGTCATCGATACGCTTCGTTTGATTCAGCCGACCGTTCATCGGCGGTCACGTTCCTTCCTTCCTTCCGCGTTACGGCTCAGATACCAGCAAAGCCAGCATCTTTTCTAGACGCCAATACATCATCGGCTACCAAAAAAAGTACCTCTTAGTAATACTAATATTTAAACGGCGGTTCTCTCGCCTTCTTCTAATCATATGACGATACATACAACAATCGGGAACCGTTAATTAAACTATAAGCTGGCGGTGAGTTCTACATGAGTTAGTCACAAAACATATGCACAACCCGCTGTCGAGGAATCCCAATAAAATTGTTTGATGTGCCTCCCAAGTCGGGATACAACCTTCTCTACCTTAAAGAAAAGGTTGTTATTTGCAATTTTAACATCTTCTTTATTGAAAACTAGTTTCATTACCATATTACCATCATGCTATCCAATTTTCTTTAAAAAGAAATCGAATGTCATAATTTTTGCGAAAAGCAAGAAATTTAATTCAATACCTTGAAACAATCTTACCAGGTCAAAAGATAAATAATTTTACCTACTTAGTTATCAATATGAGAGTAAAATCAGCCCTTTGTTTATGATCTCAAATTTGTTCAAAACTTCTTTCATAATACCTTTCGTGTTACTGGCCGTCGTTTTTACACCAACATATCATCAGGCAATGTTCTGAACCCAACGCCTATGTCGATTAAATGGATTCTGCCATAAGCCTACAATCTCTAATGCAATGAGACATTATGACTTATAATATGTTAGACATTTCAATGGATAATAAAAAGAAACAAAATGTTTATAGTGACTCCCTTCATCTCCATTTTAACTTGGAACACTGTATATTTTTCTTTCATATGGAAAATGTGAAGAAAATCTTCTTCATGAGACACTTCATAATAATGATGTATAAAGGAAGTAATAAAGATATTTTCCACTGAAATTATAAATGGAATTTTTCTTTTAGAAAGTTTATAAGATGTTTGAGGAAAATCATTCTCATGATGTTAATTGTTTGTCCGTTAACATTTTCAGAAAATTTCTTTCTTTTTTCCTAAACCTCCTAGAACTAAACATGGTGTAATATATATTGAGAAAAGGCAAGGTCCGTAAAGTTTTAAACTTTTTCCCCGGATCTTTCATGACTAAATCAAAGCAAAGGAAGAAGCTGTATTTTGGCTTTACTATTTCTTTACTTATGTTTTCCTTTATAAACAATTACCAATTCTCGCATGCATTAATGCCGAAAAGTGTTACAAAAATTAACTGAATATTTTTTTCATGTTTGTCAATATGAAGGTAAGAAAGGAGATGTAATAAAGATTTGATAGGGAAGGATGATAAAAGATTGTCCTCATTTTTTCGGAAGCTTTGGTTCTTATACCTAAACTTTTACAATTGGTTTGTATACTTCTAACTCGAGTTTCACAAGAAGCTCTTTCTTCCTTTTACAATGTTAGACCAATAAAATGCCTTTCAAAGGGGTCATGATGAAAGGTCTCCCTTTAATCTTATATGAACTTTATTGTCAAAAGTTCTGAAGTCAAATGTTTTTCTTAATATATTTTTCGATTTGATAAATTTTTAATTTCACCTCATAATTTAAACTGTCCTCCTATGCCTCAACCTAACCTCAACCATCGAGCCACCTGTAAGTAACTTATGTTTCATTTAATGATCAATATTGACATTAGAAAAATGAAGTGATTATTATGAATTAGAACCTATATATTTTTAGATGGAACTTTACTTAAAACATTAGTTTTATAAACATAAAAGTTGGAAACTTTAAAGACATATAAAGTATCACAATGTAAACAAACACATGATAACTAGCTAATGTAAAAGGAAAAATACAAAAAGTTATTATTATCCCAAGTAAAATTTTAAAATAAACATATCTGAAAGTGTAAAGTTTATTTAAAGAATTATGTAATGAACCTATACATTAAACTCATATTTGTTAATGTCTTCTAAAACTCTAGTATTCAATCTTGTATATGTATAATATAAATAAAATCTTATAACCTTGTTGTCTTTTCTGAAATTTGTTTTATGGACATGGTCTATACTTCATCCTCACGCAAAGTGTATCTATGGTGTAAGGCGGAGCTCTATGAAGTTTTCTATATAAAAAGCTATAAAGATACGTATAAAATAGTTCATACATTTTACGAAAGAAACCAACATCTTACTCAGCTTCTTTTATTTACAAAATGAGCCTCTAGAGTTGTTTTGTGTTAGTTTTCTTAGTGATGGGCAAGTTCATGATTTGACTTGCCTGGAATTTTTCACTTGGACCTGGCCATCTCTTTCTGTTCGGTCTAAACTATTTTTCTTCCACAAATACTTAATAAACAAGATTCTTTCTGATTATAAGAAGAAAGCTTTTCCCAATTTCCATTCAAACCAAGAAAACTATTAGTTATTTCTCTGTTGAGCTTTTCAGTTTAATATGATCAAAACATTATAAAAAACAGTAACAAAGGATTTTGCATTCTCAAGATTCAATGGATATAGCATAAAAGTTTGAAGGAGGCAAGGACCTGAAAGCATGGAAAAGGAGTGGAGCATTGCTTACTGGACATTATCCAAGGTGCTGGTTCACTGTATAAAAATACAATTATCTAATGTTATGGAGACATATGAGTCAATATTTCAAACTGTACTATTATTCTTTCTCAGCCTTACTGCGAGCATAACTTCATCTTAATTAGTCTTGCAATTATCATTACCGGTGTTCATTGTGTTTTTTTCCTATTTTGGCAAAGTAAAATTGAGCTTAATTCTGATTGTATAATGAATAATGCTTTTAAATGTTTTGTTGTATTTTGATTTGAGTACATATTGTTTCAGCATCATACTGAACAAAAATCAGTTCATTTGTAATGTCTAAATGAGTGAGACATTTGTCAATTGAACAGGTCAAATTATTATTGTTTTTAGTGACACCTCCTCATCATCTGAAAATGTTGGATGTGATATACTTCAGCCAACCACACGCTCAATGGGCGAAGTGAAGATTTCCTAGATCAGACTGCTGCCATCAAAGTAGCATTAAGCTAGAAAGACCTTGCTTGGATACCGGGAATCACTCTCAGTTGTGTCGACTTTTAGGGTGAGTTTACATTTCTGTTAAGACCTTTTACCATTTCTGCTTGAATTATATTATCTCGGAAAAAAGAAAATAAACCCACACCCTAAATTCTGATCATGTATGCAGCAATGCATTATACATATTTGTTTTGGCAATAAACTGGAGTTCTTTGTTATTTTATTATTACTTTAATCAATAACTATATGAGGATGTGAGAAATGATAAAAGAAGACCTGACGAACAGAGTTGCATTTGAAAATTATTGTCTAGCTCTTCTTGTTATTGCTAAAGAAACCAGTAAGTTAAAGAAAACCAGGAAGTATATATGCCAAGCTGAGTGCACAACCTATTCTCATTTTTTGTGTCATATCCATCATCTCCTTCTCGCACATCGGTATTGCTAAAAGCAAGAACACAAGGCCTTAATGTGAGTAAAAAAAAGAGCTCCATCGATTGTTGGCAAAATCTTACCAAAATATCTGTTCCTTTGAACATCGAATGAAGATACCACAATTTCTAAATGCTACTGATGGACTTTCTAATCATCTTTAAAACATGGTTGTGATACACACACCATGCTTAAATAAGGCTACTGACCAATAAAAGTTTACTCACTTCCATATTAAGATTATAACAACAAAAGTTCCAATTGTAAAGCTTAAATAGAATTCAAAAAGAACTCATCAGTTTGCTGAATAAGATTTGGTGTTAAGATTGTACAAACTTGTATTTCATTCTATAGACTGTGTGGTGCAAACATCTTTAGTTTGTTATTTTCCCCGCAGACCATTTTCTTCTAATATGCTTATATTAAACGATTTAGGATACCTCAGATTCTAATGCCAAGTTTCAATGTAAATTAATTAGTTTGGGGTATTTACCGAATTTTCAAATAATTTCTGCCTGTTTAGCAAGATTCCCGCATTGTCATGATTTAGATTGTGCATTCCTTCACTTTTACTGCCTCCTGCTAGAGATCGAACAAGCTGGCACTGTGCTCCTGACATTTAGATGCACTCACCTTCAGGCAGTATAAAAGGTTCCATCAGGAGCCATTATTGAAGTGCAAACACACAAGCACCAAGGAGTGGAGGGAAGACAAGAGTGTGATACACCGCTGTGCCACTCACTCATATATAATCAGTACAGTGGCCTACTTACTTTATGTGGGCCCCAGGCTATTTTTTTTCGGGGTCTCATTATAAATATATATATATATATAGAGAATATATATATATATATGATATAAGGTTAAAATGTGCCTTAATAAATAAAACAGAACAATATTATAAAAATTTACTCTGTGAATGACTTACATATTTTTAGAGGAAAATTCATGAATAACTATTGCACTCAATTCACTTTAGCATATAAAGCTTCATTGTGATGGCAGCCAATCCATCCCAACTTCTCTGATACACTGTTTCAAGACTGGTAAAAGACTTTGATTTAACTCTCAACCTGAGAAACTTTTCCAGAAAGTGTTCCAACTGCAGTATAACACAGCATCCCTCTCATAACTATCATATATCAAAATGAATCCATCATTTTCAAATATCAATAATTTAATCGTTTTTGGTCTCCTTTGGTAAGACTTCAATCTTTGAACAAATAATCCATCCCCATCAATAGAGTTCATGTTATGTCTCAAAAAATTTCAATCTATCACAACAGACTCAAACAATCCACTAATCCACATGCACCCAAAAAAGGTAAATCAATAAAATCCAAAAATATCTCATATTTTAAATGAACAATCACTATTTGAGTAATAAATAGCTGATCAATATGATATAAGAAAAATAATCAACCTATAAGATTCTTCAGCTGAACTTTGTGTAATCTTTCACTAGCATTTCTCATCAAACTCCGTCTTTTCTCGTAAACACGCTTTAGTATCATCTGGCAATTTTCTTGAGTGTACATTCATCGGGCCTCAAAACTAGCTTTCTATGAAGTCCCCAAAGAGTGAAATAAGGCTTCAAAATGACTAATATGTTAACAACAACTATGTTCTTTATTTTGCAACATTTTGCTCATTCTATTAAATAAGAAAATATTAAACAATAACCATGCCAAATAAGAACTAAAACCAATATAATTCATAAATAAACTTTTAAGATCCCATGTTCAGGATCACTGTTTCACCAAGGAGTTAAAAGCAGCTTTAATTTCCTGGAGGTTGAAATCTTATCGCCTTAACACATTCAACTTGGACTTTCCAACTGTCTGGAGGAGCGCCAAGAGTCAACCTTTGTATTTATCTTCGCAAAACTTTTCCATCGCTTTAAGATGAAACACATATATATGTATCATAATCCAAAAAAGATTAGTTTTGAGACATGAATTTGCCATCAGCATGCAAGATTGTATCATGAAACTCATGGTGGAAAGTTCTGACTAATTACTATTTTTGCACTGCTTTCTTCCAGATCAACATATCACAACCTTTGACCTCTAATCACTCAAGATCAAGTTCAAGTGTTCTAAAGCATTTATTAATTCATCAAATAATCCTTGTCCCGAGGTATCCTCCACTTAAACCAAAAAGAACTTCTTCACCTTAACTGAGATCTGTAGAGAGATCCACACATCGTATTGAGATATTTCATTTCATGACTTATATCCAAAATTCATAACTTGAAAAACATTTTATTTCTCTAACTTTTTTTTATTTAATCTCACTTATTTAATCTTTACAGCGGTGCAATCATTTTTAATTTGCATCAAGATAATGATAATGAATTTTTCTCGAATCCGCCGGGAGGTGTCTTTCTTCCATTATTTCCGATCAAACTACCAATCATTTCACTATACCAAGAATTTAATATTTTTCATAAATTTTATTCTGAAATGCCAATTTTCTATTTTGCAAAGAAAGCTGTTAAGAACTATTCTCACAAACTGTCTCCAATGTCTTTACTTTTTGCTGGATTTGATCTTGTATGCTTTATCAATTGTCAAATTTCTTTGTAATCTCCTTTCTCGTTCAATCCATCTTCTCACAATCTTGATGTGCCACACAGTTTCCCATGACTTTTTGAGCCTATAACTGATATTTTTCCACCATTATTCTTCATATAATTTGAAAAGTATATTTTCCTCTGCTTAAACAACTTAACAAAAGAAAATATTTTTAATCAATTGTTTGAGTAAACCAACAATTTTCTCGAAGTAGCCTTCACTGATAAATAAATTCGAGTGTAATGTGTAAAAGAGAAATGCCTATTTTCTGAGTTCATAAAATATCCACTTTACTTTTAGAAGGACCTCTTTTCACCAAAGAACTATTAAATTTTGATCAATAATTTTCCAATTTTCTGATCTGAATGTTTGAAGGTAAGAACAAACATGTACTTCAATCATCTTTGTTGTTCTGGCCTCCATACTTCTCCCAAATTATCGTGTCGCCCATTACTATTTTCCACATTCTTTCTAAAAATTTCTTGTTCACAATCATCCAAATTTTCTTTATTTAATAAATTCTTCCCCTCATTAATATATTTTCATCTTAACCCTCTCATACTTCGTCAACATTACTCGTATTACTAGCAATGTCCATAGCTCCCACTGAAGATTGTAAAACCCTTCCAGCCTTTTCCTTTCTTCTTCTTTTTCTTACATATCTGAAAACAATTTCTAGTACATTACAATAATCCTCAATTCAATATCAATTCAAGATCAAACTTAAATGATTACAATATGGAACCTTATGAGAATCTTCTGATAAATTGATCAACGAACATGTCTTCTTTCTTCTCATTGAACCGCATAATAAAAATATAAAACTAACAAAAAATTATTATTTGATAAAAATATAAAATAATCAAATAAAAATTATCATAAAAATAACACAAATTATTTCATACCTTATGACTTATTATCAAGATTTTTGTCTGCTTGTTTTTTATCAAGAAAAAAAGAAGAACTTAATTTTTTTCGTAAAGAGAAACCCTATTGTTTAATATAGAACTCGATGTTGAAAGAGAGTTTTAACATTTTTTTAACAAAATAAAATTAAGCCATCATGGAGTAATTGCAATAAATTTGAAGAAAGCTTAAAAGACATATCATTTAATGAAGTGGGCCCATGTAATTTCCTTTACTGTACAGAAGTGAGTCTTTTTTGGTAAATTTTTATTGCATTTAACGTGAGTTTTTTTGAGAGCCGTTAACAACCAAATTTTTGTACATATTAATTAATTATAAATTATAAATATATATAATATTTTATTATTTCAAAAAGAAGCCCACTATAAAGTGGTTCAGTGCAAATTCTCACTCTACAGTGGTAATGTGCTGCTGTATTTGTGGTTTTTTATTCGATTTTCACCACCTCTTATTCTACATATCTCCCATTTTAAATAATGATTATTTATAGATTCTTAAGCCCTACCCCTGGGCTTGAGAGGTGTGAATGAATCCATTTAAATTAAGGTACTTTTATCATCTCATTCATTCATGTATGTGTATGTAATGAAAAGTATGTAAAAGTAAGGTGTAGATTAAAAAAGGTGATAATTTACAAATTGCCAGGATATATTATGCTATGCTCAAAATATTAGTAATTGAGTTTAATAAATAAAATTTGCTTGTGTATTGAAATTTTTTAATGTTTTAGATTACTTTCTTTGAAGAAACTATATTTTTAAGGAGGGATTTCCTTAGCCGACTTTCACATGCCTACAGGAGATCCCAAACTGCCTTCCTTGTAGTCGAGCTTCACAGAATGAGCTGTAATCCAAACGACAATACTGAGAATTTTTGCTGAGGCCCTCAATGTTTTACTATATATGTTTCAAGATCTAAATATTTGATATCGTTATTACCGCCATCGATACCTTTAAATGAAGTCGCATAAAATATAGAAATATTAAAAATCGTCGATATATCAATGTCCGCTGGAATATAATTTAAATCATGATCAACTGAAAAAGTAGAAGTATATATTACTTATGAGATGCCACACCATTAATTATTTCATCATTTTGAATTTAACTAGCTCTAACTGGTCATATCATGACTACATTGATGTAAATTATTTAAATTTTACCCATATTACCACGTGACTATTATCACATGAAAATTGTTACATAAAAAAAGGCAACAAAATATAATTAACATATATCCACTGAGTAATTGAAACGGCACGCTTACTTCGCCAGAGATCGAAAATTTCCTGAAGAATTTTCACAAATTTAAACAACCCACTGAAGAAGGCTGAGATATTTTATATGAATAAATCTCGACCACTTTAGCATAACAATTTTGTCCTATCTCTGAAGTGATAAGGACCTATTCGTAATTCTAAAGAAGATACTCAAGATGTTTTTAGACCATAAGTTCCTTTTTACTGAAAAACATTGAGTACTACTTGGCCCTCAAAATTGCACTCAGCCCCACTGATATTGCATTTTCACAAACTTGTTATCATATTGAAAAGCTCCACAAGAGGCATTGGAATGACATTACATTAGAAACCCCGAGAAAATCCAATTTTCAAAATGGCGGAAATCGTACTGTAAAAATCCCGAAATTTTTCGATTCGATGACAAAACCTGATTTCACTGCTAGAATCGTTCTGAAATTACCTACCAATATCCACACCTCTCAATCTTTACAGCCTAATTACACAAGTTTAGAGAACGAGCGCCGGTAATGACATTTTGGCTGATTTTTGAGTGGCAACAGCAGATACACGTGTTTAAACCTATTCATTTGGTTGAGTCATAAAATCTACGCTGATATTATTTGGCACATTAACAGTAGAAAACCAAAGAATGATAAACGATACTGATTAGATTTTTCGAAAGTTAAATGATAAGAATATTTAATTAATATAATATAACTTTCTCTCAAAACAAAGAACAAAAACGTGAGAAGAGAAACAAAAATTCAAAATGGTTAGTTTTAGATTGATTTTTGTAGAGATAGAGGAGCAATTTCCTTCCAAGATCCTTATTAACTAATCGCTGGATTTCACTTATGTGAAGGAAAAACCGCTCTTACTGAGAGGCAACTACAACTCGCTTTCGGATTTGACAAACCCATATAGTCATCCACTGAATTTAAAATTTTATTTAAGTGCTTATGATGTTTCATATTTAATTCGGCGCCGGAGTGGTTAGTTAACGCCCCAAAACTTCAAGAACCAATTATAAATGACTTTGACCGCCCCAGATGCCCAAAACCATTGGCCATTTATAATAAAACAATAATGGTAATCCATGGCCTGATGCGTGAGGGCCTGATATACGTGGAAACTGGTCAAAAAGCGAACAATAGATATAACTTTCACTATCGTTCAATATGCTGCTTGAATCGCAAAATCACCTGCTCAGTAATTCGATCAAAACTACCCATATATGTATTGAGTTATTGAATTGAATTGGCTGGTACGTGAAAGACAAAGTCAAGATACGATCATGAGTTAATGACAAATGACACAATTATATGGAATAAAACTAATGTACCATCGAGATGATATTGCGTAACCGGCTTCAAGTGAGTTAAATCAGCGCATGGTTGATGCTCGAATCACAGCGCAATTGGTAAATGATTGAAAATATAAGACGATATCAGATAAATGGTTTCGAAACGATACATCATTATATGCACCGGTAACTTGTAGTTAGGTGAGCACACGTGATTTTGTAAATAAAAATGCCAAAATGAACTACTAGATGATATTCCATAATGGTTTGAGATGCAAATGAACATCATTTTTACGATAATCAAGATCGCTTTTAAAGTCACCAACCAATTTTTGAGGTAATCTCAATATTTAATTTTAATATTTTTATATATATTTTCATTGTTAAACAAGATTATTTTGGAAATGATTATTTTCTATACATAATAGTATAAAAGATATCACAGACCGCGATATAAAGATCAGCTGTGATATCTCGGCTAGATCACTTGATTAATTTTTGAGTAAATTTCACTTGGTTATCATACACAGTAGAGTAACCCATTTAGTGGTGATTCCACTATCGAGTACGAGCTCAACCTGGCCGAGATCATGATTTTTCTCGCACAGAGCGCCGGTAAGACAACCCGTCGAGGTTGATTTAAGTAGCTTCAATGCGGGCTTTGATGGTTTTTACGCAACATGGCTAGAATGTAGATTTTAATATATGTTTGTATAAAGTGTAATCAACTCAATTATCAAGATAATTGGAGAATAGTCGTGATATTTGTTTTTGCGAGTATCGTTTATGAGCCTCAAGAGGCATTTTTATCAGTATGAGTCTCTTGTGATACGAGATATATAGAATTTCAAGTGCCGATCTGGGGTATCAACCACACCCTTGCCTTGGGGCTTGCCACAAACAGTATCAGAGTATAAACTATTTACCTCGGGAGCCTTGCAGTAGAAGATGGTGTTTAGTTTGATACAAGCTTCACAAATTTTGGTATCGTGAGCTATGTAAACGTATTACCTGGGAGCCTTGCAAGTGTAGTTATAAGTTTAGTCCCGATACAACTTCACAAATTGGTGACTGAGCTTTGTGGTGGCTACGAACACCTAGAGCCTGTGTTTGCATCCATCACCACTGTGGCTCATGTATATAGGTATATGAAAACCTAGAGAATGAGGGCTTGGGCTTAGGCCATAAATCATGGTGTAAGAGCATCACAACTAGGTGTGGTTCGATGTCGTTTAGGTATGAGATCACCTAGAAAATCATGGGACAAAACTAGACACCGTGATGCATGTGTTTGATGTGTTTTGTGTGATTGATGAATTGAAGGTGTGAAAATATCCATAACTTGAATGATGTGATCATGTATTGTATGGTTTGTGTGCTTAGTGGTTGGCAACGTGACAACCATGATGTGTTGGGAAGTTTTTAGAAGTTTTTACAGTGTGTAAAAACCGGAATGTAAGAGAAATAAATAAATTTTTATCAATTTATTTGGTTATTGATGATGAAATCAAATTTGACAATTTGAAATGGAACAATTAGGTTAGTGTTGTCTAAAGAGTTTTAAAGAAATTCCGGATAAAAATTCCTGCAATTAAATGAAAAAATGTATATATATTAATAAAATAAAATAAATTTCAAGAAATTTATTCACATTGAGAAATGAAAACAAAATGAGGATAAAATTTTGGTTTTACAGTGAGCAAAATCGGAATCAAAATTGAAGAAATAAAATAAATTGGAATAAATTTATTTGCTTAGAGGTAAAGAATGACTTTATGTCACAAAGGTAAAACTCGAATAAAATTAAATAAAATAAATTCTTACTAAATTTATTTGGGTTGTTAAAATGAGAAGAAATTTCAGAAGTCATGAGCACTTTTTTAAATTTATTTGCTATAGAGGTGAGAAAAATACTTTCAAGGTTTTATATGGTGTAAACTCGAATAAGAAAAATAAATTTTTAGAAATTTATTTGTGTATTCTGGAAAAAAAATGAAAAAAAATGAAGAAAATAAAATTTTAGAAATTTATTTGAGTATTATAGAAAAAAATAAAAATAAAATTGAGTAAACTGCTGGGCTACCGCCTAATATTGTGAAAAAAATATATATATTTGTATTGCAAGGTTCCAACTGTATTGCAAACTCGTCAGGTAGTATAGTGATCATTGCAAGAGATGGAGAAATTGTATTGCAATATGGTAGGCTTGAAGGGTTTAAATATAGAATTGTATTGCAATACACTATGTATTGTGACATGAGAGGGTGAGGTTGTAGAGGCATTGTATTGCAATACACAAAATTGTATTGCAGAGAAGAAGGCTTGAGGGCGAAGTTTGTATTGCAATACATGAAATTGCATTGCAAGAGTTGGCTAGTATGGCAATGGAAAGGGATTGTATTGCAAGACTACCAAGTGTATTACATAGGTTGGTGGTTAGCGAAGTGTATTGTAAATATAATTTGTAGGTTAAAATTGCAATACACCTTTGTGTATTATTGTGAACAAAGAGTTGGGGGTTGAGAAGTGTATTACAATACAATTTTGTATTGTGACCAACGATAACATACGGGTCAAGCGTGAGCGATAGCAGTCAGCGTTCGACTATGAGCATTAGCGATCGGTAGTGAGCGATGAAACCTTGACGGTCCCGGTATGAAGGCGACAAATTCGAAATAAAAAAAAATTTCTTCCCTAGGATGTAGGGAGAGATTTGATTTTTTTAGAGATCAGAGTTGCGCAACGGAAGCGTGGTGGACCTTAGGGTGATAGACGTATTGGTTGTTAATGTCATTCTTGACATGTATGAGTTGACAGCCATCGGGTTGTCAGTAATCGTGACCTTAACCGGGTTGTCATACCCGACATGGTCTTGGAGTTGGGTGAGGTTACATATGCATGTGGTTGGATGCGTATGTGCGTGGAATTTCGGGACGAAATTCTTTTCAAGGAGGGGAGAATGTGAAACCCCGAGAAAATCAAATTTTCTAAAAAATGGCAAAATCGTAATTTCGGTAAAAATCCGAAATTTTTCTAGATCTCGGATAATGGCTTGAGACTTCAGATTAGAATGGATCTCGTGAGATTTACACCTGTGAATTCGTCGAATTCGAGACGGTTGGTTGGAATTCCTGGCGTTTTTCGATGAGCAGTCGTGTGGGGCGGCAGCGCATTTTGAGTGGCACACGGGATGCCATGTGTCAAACTCTAATTCGATCAAGTGAGCTCAAGGTGGGACCTGACACATGGCATGATGCCATTGGGTAGAAAAATCAAAATAATGACAAATGGGGACATGGATGGCATTTTGAAAGTTAAATGAGGAAGAAGACAAAGATAGCAAAATAGTGACCTTCTCGAAAATTAAAGGAAGCAAGAAACGTGCAGTAGGAGAAATGTGCGAGAATTCAAAAATGGCTTAGGTTTTGTGATTTTTAGAGAGAGAGAGCACCTTCTCTCTAGATCTGGGGACAATCGGATAGTTGGATTTAGGCAGACAGAAGGAAGGCTGTTCTACGGAGAGGGCAATGTGGGCTCACGGTTTCTTGGGTTTAAACTGGCCTCCATGAGGTAGGGGTTTCATCCTACTTGTTTTACACTTTATTTTAGTGCTTTGTTGATGTTTGTGTTGAATTGAAATTGTGGTGGCCGTTTGATCGATCCCAAACAGGACCGGGTGTTGGAAATTTTAGGGCTTTTGGATGTCAGTGACCGATCGAGCTGACCAGAAAGCTGTTTGTGTTGAAAATTAAGCAATAATCATGTATTGATGTGTAGGAAGGCAGGATATGGCCATGAAATCGGTTTCAAAAAGTGGAACAAATAATTTGGATGAGTGGGCTGCCACGAGACTGACCCATGCTGTTTAGGATTTGTTAAAATCGATCCGGGTTTGTATGGTGGACAAAATGATCCATATGTTGTGTGCTTGAGTTGTTGAAATGAATGGCTTGGTATGTGTGAAATATATAGGTTAAGACATGATTTTAATGTATTAACACAATGACACAATTATATGGAATAAGAGGTAATGTTGTAAGCCATTGGAGATGATATTGTAAATTGCTCGAGTGAAATTTAGAATTGGGTGATGGTTGATGTGTTAAATTACGTAATGATAATTGTAGTTGATTAATATGCATATTGACATATTGTATAAATGGTTTTGAAAATGGCATAATGCATTTTCATATGCACTGGGTAACCTAGAAGTTAGGTGTGAGTGCATGACATGGATTTTTGTAAAAACGGGCATGTTTGCGAAAGGAATTTCACAGGATGATATTCCGGAGAATTGGGTTGGGAGATGGGCCAACATATCATTTCGGATGAGGACCATGTTTGGAGAAAAGCTCACCTTAGTCGCCTCGGAGGGTAGTCCAATGGCTACCGAATATTTAGGTAGTATATTTTCAAGAACAACAACATTTGTTTTAGTAGTTATTTTCTCATACATGGCTTAGGCAAGTGTGAGTGAGTGGGTGGACTCGTGACATGGGGTGATCATAGACATTCAAGTAGGATCACGTGTTACTTGAGTGTTTGCGGAGCATTGCATATGCGCCGTGGAGAGTAACCCATTTAGGGTGATTCCACTACTGAGCTTTAGCTCACCCTGTCGAGGGATTATATTTTTCAGGTACAAGGAGCGCTCGAGAAGACAGCTCATTTAGAGGCTGATTTTGAAGAAGCCGGTTTGTGGCTTTGATGGTTTTTGGACATAACATGTATTAGAATTGTAGATTTTAATATATGTTTGTATAAAGGTGTAATCAACTATTGAATTGATAGGGAGATAGTGGAGAATAGTTGTGATATTTGTTTATAGTATTGGTTTATGACGAAGGCATTTTGCTGGTATGAGTCTCGCGATACGAGATAGAATTTCAGCGGGTTGGCGGGTGATCAACGGACACCCGAGGTTGGGGCGTCCTGAAGCATATTTCCGGTATCTTGAGTTCACCAAGATCTTGGTTTACTTTATACAAGAAATCAAGATATAACATTAGTGGGCTACTCAGATGCTGGCTATATGTCTGATCCCCATAATGCCAGGTCCTAGTATGGTTATGTTTTTCTCTATGGTGATCTTTGCGATTTCATGGAGATTACATTGCAATTATGATTACCGCTTCTTCAACCTGCTCAAGATTATAGCATTATATATGAGGCTTCGAAGGGAATGTGTATGGTTACAACCATTGATACAATATTCGTGGTTCGAATGGCATTGCGATAAGTGATATATCCCCCACATTCCTTTACGAGGATAATAGAACTTGTTCTACACCTGTGGAGTTTAGCGAAACTCAGATTTTGAGTACCCACAGCGTAGCTCTCTGGTCGATGGTCTGACTTTTCTTCTCGGACCATCGAGCTTTGACCGTCAAACGTCGAGAAAATCCCCTTTTTCTTTTCCTCCTCCCCTCATTTTCTTTTTCTGTCAGATTTCCTCCTCTCTCTCCCTTTGGCCTTTTCTTTCCCCTTCATTCTTATCTACCGAATTTGATCCCAAAAGTGGGGGAAGTTTCCCTTTCCTACCTTTCTCTTGTCTCATTACTATTTTTCCTTAATTACTTTTTCTTATTTTCTTGTTTATCTTTCATTATTTCCCTCATGAGACTTGGAAAAATATAGTCATTTACACAAGTGCACCCACATGGCATGCCGTGTCCCGCTCCCCCTAAGGTGCGGTAATCCGCAGATCATGCCATGTGTCGCTGGAAGCGCTTCGATGCGAAAAATGTGAAATTCCGACTATCTTGGAATCCGATGAAATTCGACAAGGTAACTAGATTTCACGAGAAGAATTTAACGGTAAAGTCCACGTCGTCATTCGAGATCTAAAAAATTTCCGGTTTAACTTGAAATGACCATTTACCCTTTTTTTAGAAAAATTGATTTTTTCTTGGGTTTTACATGATCCCTTTAGAATATTTTAATATGGATCGACTACAATTAGTCAACATGTGGTTTTTCTTTTCTTTGCTGATAATGGAGTAGTCAACCTCTAATATTGAAGTGTTCTCCTTGTTGTAGACAATAAATAGCTAAGCCAGTTGTCGTTGTTGCATCATGATTTACCATAAGTACTATATGTAAAATATATACTAATGCACTTTTAACGATAATTACTACAATTACAAACAAAGAGATTGTCACCCAATGGACCTCTAAAATCAAATAAATAAATAATTATTTGTTTTTATAAAATTTAATTTATTGAAATAAATTGAATAATCACATCTATTTATACTAATAATAATCACATATAAAATTCATATGTAATAATTAAATTCTAAAATTTATAATTTTCATATGTTGGAATTTGGATCTACTTTTATATTCTTATAGTTTTTTTTTATAGAATATGACTATCCCCATCTAGCCACCCCACCCTTATTTATTTTAAACTCTTAAGTATTATGTGTAATTCATATGCTACAATATAAAAATATATATTTATGTATAATAATTAATCATCTAATAAATAAATAAATGTTAAAATTTGAAATAATATTTTTATAAATTTATTTTATTTTTTAAAAATAACTCTTATCGATTGATTTTTTAACAAAATTTGTATTAACACCACTAATTTAAAATAGATTAATTTTTTAATACAAAAATACATTCATCTATAATAATTAATATTATAATACAAGAAGTAATTCTAAAAATTTTACTAATGTTGCATATATATTTATATTTTAAAATTTTTATAGAATATTAAAATAAATTTCTAAAAACGAAAAATAAAAATGTTACCTGAATAGTAAAGAAGTATCATAACAACATTATATATATATATATATATACATATATATATATATATATATAAATGTTAATATCTAAAATTACTTTTTTTTAAAAGGAATCTAAAAGTACCGTAATATATAATATTAATTTTTTTACCTAGAAAATAACAATATAAATATTTAAAGAAATAATTATAAATGTTAGGTTATTTAGGTTTTATTATTGTGATTATTACATTTTACAAACGACTATTAATCATTTGTCAAAAAATATAAAAAATATATATATAAATATTTTTAATATATATAACTCTTAGCTATCTTCAAAGATTTTTAAATTAAATAATGGTAAAAATTATCATTGCTAATTTTTTGTTGAATGAAATGAAAGTTATATTAATATTTTTTATATTATTTCTATTTAAAAATAAATAAAATTAGCTCTTTTATATTTTTAAAATTTTTATTTTTTATTTATATTTAATATTCTATAAATTTTTAAAAATACTTAGTAAATGTATACGTGCATACGTGAAATAATATAATAAATAACTAAATTTATGATTTTATTTTTTTATGAATTGAAAACTAATTAGAAGTGATTACATTTTTAATTACATATAAAATAAAATTTAAAAAATGATTGGGATGAGCCCATCATTTTTAGTTTAAGTTGTAGAGGTAGAGCATACACTGTTTTAAATAGTTAAAGGCCATAGGGAGGGGGTTCCAAATTCGTCACCTTTTTCAACATTAAATTTCCAATAAAATTAAAGATTCCAAAACCAAAAATAGAACCAATCGAATCAAAACTAATCTAAATTAACAAATTTGTGGTTTGGAGAGAGAAAATTATGAAAGAATAAAAATGGAAAAAAATTTGGTGTTAATATGGAAGAGAACTAGAGCAATTGGCACACTTAAATCAAGCTGAAAATTGAATTGAATCCTATATTAATTCCTTAAAGAAACGGTCAATGAAATTGGCTTGCAGGTAAAATGTTGCACTAAGATGGGTAGAATGGGAAGAAATTGATATCACAATTGGAAACAAAAATTGTAAAATACTCATACATTTAAGAGTAGTATAGATAATACAAGATCTTATAAATATAAAAATATCATGAATATAAAAGAAAATAAAATTTTTTGGACAGGGTTATTTATTTCAATAAGTTAACACATGATTTTAATAAAAATTAATGATAAAGGTTATATTTGAAAAAAAAAATGTATTAAAAGATTAATTGTGCATATATTAAAAAAATGAAATGTTATAAAAAACGAACACAAAAAAAAAAAAAAAAAAAAAAGTAGGGGCCCAAGGGGCTGAGGTGATCTGAGTGGCTAGGGTGGATTGGGGCAATGTTGATATTATGGTGGGTACATTATTTGAGGGCATACAGGGCATCTATTTATACTAATAAAGCAAAACAATGTACGAAGTAGCAATTTGTGTGTTGAGAGAGGTGTGTCCAGACATGAGGCGTTTCTCATAGCTTAGAAAGCGCTAATTCTGAATACAGTGGGATTTGCTGTTTGATATTAGTTTGATATTGTGTCGTTCCTCTCCTTAGTTATTGTCAAAGATCTGATATTTGATGTTTTTATTTTTTAACCAAATATATATTTCAAGTACGTGATTTCTTATATATTTCTTCCACAGTTCCACAGTTCCACAGTTCAAGAGACACGAAATAAAGAAATCGAAAGAGAAAGAGAAAAATGAATCCACCACCAACCCAATCAATGGAGATTTCCAACAGTTCGCCGCTAATGCAGTCCACAGTTCAAGGGAGATGACAAGCTGAAAAGTGATCGACAAATGGTAATATGTATTATTCATCTCTTTCCATTTCTTTGTCCCAATTCTTCTTACTTTTATTGCTCAATTTTATTTATTCATTCATTTTTTGTTGTTTAATTTTAGTTTTTGTTGTTATGAATTTTTTTGTGGTGTAATAGTTGCTCATGCTGGTATACTTGTGGGAGCAGTTGCATTGATTTCTTCTGTACCAATTGCATCGATTTCTTCTATACCGACCTTTGCTCTGGTCTCTGGAACTGAGAGGCGCTCATGGAAACTATTTTCTTTTTACCATCTTGATTCTCAGTATCTTGTATAGCTTTTTCTTTTACTGTATCTAATAGTCCGTTTTCTTTTTAAATTTCACAATCTAGGATTATATTTCCTTGATATCTCTATGGATATTATTTCAGTTTCAGCCTCCAACGGCAATCTTTTGTTTGTTTGAGTGCAGTTGTATACGCCTCTGTAATTATTCTCTTTGAAAATCTGTTTTGTTTGGATACAAGAAATCTTTCTTTGTTATGTTGTAACTTATAATTAAGAAAAACACAAGCAGGTGAGAAGTTGGAGAAGAACTAAACGAAGAATTGATTAGTTAAATTAAATAAAAATTTTATTCTCTTTATAACACACAAGATCCTCTGATACCACACACCCAAATGGTCACTGTTCACTAGAAACATGCATCTACATAGTACAGGCACATATTGATGATTTCCAGGCTTTAAGCTCCCTCTCTCTCTTTCTCTCTTTTTTTGGTAAGAAAAAGAAAATATCTCTCTTTCTCTCTCTTTGTTCTTTGGTAAGAAAAATAAAAACCAAGAGATTGTATTCTTGCAAAAACGATTTGAAAGAGACCCACAATGGGATGTCTCTTTCTCTCTTTGCTGGTGGCAACATGGGCCATAGGCTCTTTAGGGCAAAAATGAACTTCATTGTTTTTGTGTTTTTTGTTTTACTCAAAATGACTTCATTTTTATTTTTAACTTAAAATGACTTCATTTTTATTTTTAACTTAAAATGACTTAGAAGGGAAGCGATGAAGGACATATTCCAGGATATGTTCAATTGAAGTGATGCAAAGGGACCTAGTAATGAAAACCACGATTTGATTAAAATAGCTTTTGAAAAATAAATTTTAGAAATTTAACTTTTCATCCATTTTGACATCATTTAAAAAAAAAATATCCTCAATATTTTCTTGTAAAATAAGGCTTTTTTCAAAGAAATATATATATATATATATATATATATATATATAAATACATGAAATAACAAAGGACATTTTGTCCACAATGAGTCATTCTTCAGAAAAAAACATAGGCGAGGGTCTTTACAAATTTAAAGTTATTTGAGTTCTTCTAACCAAATATTTTTAAACAAAACCAATTCCTTGAAGATTACGAGATGATAGCAAGCTTGTTTTTGCAGAATAGGTTAGTTAACCCCATACAATTAATGTTGGAATATTATATAATATATTATATTGTAATTTCTTCCTTTATAGATGTTTGATTTCTTAAAATAGAAATTTCTGCGGTGAGAACAAATAATTTTGTTGCTTAATGGTTTGAAATAATATTATAACTATTTAAATTTTTTTTTATAGAAATGATAAATTTTCAGCAGAAAAAAATTATGTATGAGATACGTTATATATATAAAAATTATCTTATATATATAAACCTTGCCAACAATTAAGGATTACGAGTTTTTATATTTTAGGCTATAATCTTTATCTTGAGTACACAGTTTTTGTAAGGATATTTGCGTTTTCTATTTTAAAATAAGGATTCAATTATTTCATATTAGGTTATGTGAAAGATAAGTGAAGCATAGGATATTTATTTTGAACTCATTATGCTTTTCTTCTCGTACACTTGTAATTAGGAAATGAGCAATATGGGAGGTGCTCCATCTTTAGTTGGGAGGTGCTTCATCTTTAGTTGGGATACCCTGATGTTTCATAACCAATGTTTTAAAAATAGGATCGAACTGATTGATCGGACTGTCGACCAGTGATATTTCCAGTCCATTTATGAGTTTGACCATCGGTTTGAGCCCAAACTATAGGCAGAGTAATTTTCCATTTTAGTCACCGATTACATTTTTAAACATTCATAGCCCAATATTACCTTTTAGGTTGGGTTTACTGTAGGGTTCGACTTCCAAAAGACTAGATAGATCTAAAATGGAAAGACCCAACTTCTGCCTACATGAACCATCAAAGAATTCTCTAGATCTCGGTTAACAAAGCGAGATGCTTGCTAGTTAGTTAGGTCGCTGAAATCCAGTGACCCAGAAAAGTTTCGTTGAAAATCTTGGAAGTTAAGAAATGGGTTGAGCTAAGTTCATTTAAAATAAATTGAACTAAAAAGAAATAAATTGTTTCGGGGCAGAAACAGACCCGAATGAGAAATGGACACATGGCGCAATGTGAGCCATGTATCCAAAAAAAAAAAAAAGGGAAAGAAAAGGATAAAAATTCAGAAGGAAAGGAAAAATGAACAGACAGATAGAGTGAGAGCGAGAAAGAGGGAGAGTAAAATGAAAAATGGGTTTTTCGCTTCTCTCTAAGATCTACAAAAATCGGGTCGTCGGTTTTCGTCGAAGCGAGAAGAAAAGTTGATCCACACATCGAGAGCTACGCGTGGGTACCAGAATCTTGGAGTTTCGTCAAACTCCACGGTGAAATTTTCCTACTTGGATTATTTTAGCCTAAAGGCCATTTAATGGCATGGGCGTTCTTTGGGACCGAAATTGGCTGTGTGTTATAGTCCCAAGATTTTTGGGACTGAATATTAGAAATTTTAGGATTAGTTCTGGGCAGTCTCGGACTATGTTGAGTTTGGTTTTGATCATGGGACCGATGTCTTTGGGTTTTGTTGAGTTTCTTAGTATCACAGTAATTTATTGATGAATGAAACCAAAAATGGTTCATGGCTGTGAAAGGACTGAGAGGTCTCCTGTTTATGTGGGTCCGAGATTTGGGCCATTTTGTGTGTTATTGTTGGAAAAAAAATGTTGTTGTGTATAAAAATCATGTTAATATATACTTGCTTGATGTATTAACATGGAAATTGTGATGAATGAAAATTATATGTAGAAAATATAATTATTCGGAATTTATCAATGTTGCATGTAGTTCTTATTGTGTATGTAACATGACATAGCAGGAAATGACATAATTGCATTTCATATGCACGGTTATATCGTGTCAAGTCGGGTGTGTGTGCATGGTATTGGTTATTCACCATTCTTGGTGAATGTGTAGTGAGCTCGGAAATTGGGACAACATCCAAAATTTAGACTCATGGGTGCATAAAATAACAATAATAAAATTTGCGTGTTTGGGTGAAGCAAGATGGGGCAGATCCCCCCCAGGGTGAAAGACCCCAGGTACATTCTTGTTCGGACATATGTATCCCGGGGATGAAGTTAGCGAGAGATGAATGGAAGGCGTCTGGCTTGTGATGAACCACGGAAATTCAGCGACCCAAATAAACACACGGGATTGGATAAATTAAAATGAATATTGGAGGGTTGTCCAATGAGTTAAGTCATTAGGTGAAACCTTGATAAGCGGTTTTGCAGCAGCGTTGCGTGTGTGAGTCGGTCGAGGGCTTCGGTTATGGGCATGAGGCTTCTCATCTCATGCATGACACACAATATTTCATATAGGATTGCATTATTTATATGGAATATGATTGGATGTTTATGTGCGCCATTTTCAGTACACTTTAGGTGGGGTAGCCCTTGTAGGATAATTTTTGTGGGCATTGCTCACCACAATTGGAACCACTTTCAGGTGCGGGGTGTGCAGGGGAGAGGTTAAATAAACAGCAGGCCATGATTTATGAAGGAGGCCGATGTGTGGCCTTGATATTTCCTTTGTAGAAAATATGTTGTATAAAAGAATTGAAACTAAATTCTTTTGGGACTATTGTATAAATAGTCGGGTATGTAATTAGGGTAAGAGGGTCGTGATCCGACTCTTACGGAATGTAATTAAGTGTTTTATTCTCATATTTTAGAATTAAATTTGAATGAATGGGTCCCAGTAATGGGATGTATATTGAGGATATGGACAGATGGACCCTGTGTGGTCAATACTACGTCTGTTGAGACCCTGGATGAGTTTTGATTACTCTTTGTTATCTGATTGTATGTTGGGTAGAGCTCCCCGAACAAAGGAGACTTTGCTCGATTTTTTTTGAAAGCTGCGGATCTCGATAAAATGGGACACAACAGGTGTGGTATCGGGTGCTACGAAATCTGATAGTTCCATGGGTTGATGGGTTGTCAATGGGACCCCTAAAAATTGGGGCGTCAAGTAGCCTCGACCCATTGAGATTTCTGCCAAGTTTTTTTTGTCACTTTCTTCTTTTATAAACTTCTTCACTAAATGAAATTCAAAAAAAGTTATACTGACTAGTGTGAACTTACCGGTTGAGTTGCTAACAGTACCTTTCCTGGGAAAAAGCAAGTGTGTGATAATATGTAAAACTCGGGAAAATAAAGAAATTTTCAAAAATGGCAAAATGATAATAATAATAATAAATTGTTAGAATGTTCCAAGGAAGCCTAAAAAATTCTCTAGATCTCGGATAGTGAAGCGATTCTTGTGGCTGGATTGATATCTTTAGATCTAGTGACTTAGAAAGTTTAAGGTAAATTCTAAAGGCAGTCGAAATATTTTACGATTTTCTGGGTGATAAGTCACCAGTGACTCTAGGAATGATTTCACGAAAATCTCGAAAGTCGAGAAATGACAGGCTAAGTTCATTTAAAATAAATTGAACTGAAAAGAAATAAATTATTTCGAGAGCTACGCGTGGGTACCAATATCTTGTAGTTTCGTCAAATTCTACGAGATATGGAATTTTCCTACTTGGAATATTTCTAGCCTAAAGGCCATTTAATGGCTTGGGGTTTTCTTTGAGGCCGTGAGAGGCCGTAAATTTAAGTCCCAAAATCTTGCGACTGAGAGTAGGAATTTTTAGGAATTTTCGAGACTGTTTTCAAACAGTCCGGCTGAAGTTTGGGACTGTTTTCGGATAGTCCTGGCTGAATTTTCGGGACTATTTTCGGACAGTTCGGGCTTAATTTTTGGGACTGTTTTCGAACAGTCCCGGTGAGGAAACACAGGCTGAGCAGTGGTGGGCTAACGTTGAGGTTTGAGTTTTTAATCCCAGGGCTGATGTCTTTTGATAATTTGTTGTGTGTTTTGGTATCAATGTAATTTGTTGATGAATGGAACAAAAAAAAAAAAAAATGGTTCATGATGCATTGAAGGGACGAAGGTGCCTTGTTGTATATGAATTAAAGATTTGGGCCATTTTGTGTATATTGTTGGAAAAATAAATAATATGCGGTTGTGTGTAAAAAATCATGTTAATATGTGCTTGCGTGATGTATTAACATGGAAATTGTGATGAATGGAAATTATATGCAGGAAATATAAGTATCCGGAATTTATAAATGTTGCATGTAGTTTGACATAGCATGAAATGACATGATTGCATTTTATATGCACAATCACATCACGTCGAGTCAGGTGTGGGTGCATGGTATTGGTTATTCACCATTCTTAGTGAATGTGTAGTGAGCTCGAAAATTGGGACAACGATCAAATTAGAACTCACAGTGCATAAAAATAATATTAATAAATTTCGTGTATTTGGGTGAAGCAAGATGGGGCAGATCCCCCCCTAGGGTGAAAGACCCAAATTTTATTCATTGTCAAACATATATATCCGGGGATGAAAGTTCGCGAAAGTGTCGGAAGACATAAGAAGCCTGCGGTGAGACCCTGGAATTTCATAACCCAAATAAACACACGGGATTTGGTAAAATTGAATAAACATTAGAGGGTTGTCCAATGGGTTGAGTCATTGGGTGACTTCAGCGACTCGTTTTCACCTTGGCATTGTAGGTGTGGGGAGTCGGTTTGTAAGGCAGAAAATTCGATTTTACGGAAAGGGTAAAATTGTATTTTGGTCAAAACCCAAAATTTTTCTAGATCTGGGATGGCGAAGCGGACTTCACCATTTGAATCGATACGCGAAATCTAGCTAACTGCACATTAGAATTTCGGGAGGCAGTCGGAATTCACGTTTTCCCGAGGCACGAGTGTCGGGTGCGAAGTAAGCGGAGATTTGAAGACATGTGACATGATAAAGTCACCCACTACATGTACTCTTGTGACACATGTTGCAAGATTAGAGATGATGAAATGGACGAGAGGATTAGATTGTGCAAGTGCCGAAAATCAAGACAAAAGGGGACACTTGATAAATTTTGAATTGTTAATGAGATAAGACAAAAACATGAACAGTGTTGTCTGCTTCATTTTGAGAGGAAAAATGGGCAGAACGTGCAGAGGGCTGGAACAAACGTGCAGGAGATGGGTTTTTTTAGTTTTTAGAGAGAGAAGGTGTGTCTTCTCTCTAGATTTCCGGCCGATCGGACCATCGGTTCTCGACGGAACAAGAAGCAAAGTTGCTGCGGCGAGGCTCACGGCGTGGGCACCCCGATTACAGTGGAGTTAGACAACTCAGTAGGGATCTTTTCCTACTTGTGTTAATCTTTGGTTAAGAGACGTGTAAATGGTTAGGAATGTTACGAGGCTTGTTTTATGCGTAAATTCGTCAAGCTTTGAATCAGTGAAAAATTCCTATTTGTATGGTCGTGAGCAGTGGCTTTCGAAAGGGTTTCAGCATTCAAGTGAATAGTGACACCTAAATTTTTTGGTGTGAAAATGTGTTTTGTTAAGTGATTCAAAATGAATTGCTTGTGTTTGTTAAAATTAGCCATGAGGCTAATTTTGGTGTATTGATGGTGAAAATTTGCATAGCATGATTTATGTGATTTAATTATGTTAATATATATGCATGTGAATATATTAGCATGAATGTTTTGGGATTGGCATCATGCATTCCCTATGTACTGTGGCATCCTAGAATATTAGGAGTGAGTGCATGACATGAAATGAAACAAAAATGAAAATGTTTGTGAAAGGAATTTCAAGGAAGAATTTCCTTGGAAAGTTGTCCAACAGTTCATCTCGGAAGCGGACCCATGACTATTTCAAAGAAATATCCAGCAATTTGCCTCGGAGGGTAGTTCGATATGTATTCTAGAAATTCGGTGGATTAGTTTTCGAGGCAAAGCTTTTGTTTTGAAAGCGGATATTTACTCGCGTCGGCTTAGGCATATGTGAGGAGTCGGTGAGGATTTCGGGACATGGGATTGGTCATGTAGGCGTTAGTAGGTTCATGAAATTGCTTGAATGTGATTGTTTGACATGTGTGCACTTAGGTGGGAAGTAATGTAGGAAATTATCTCTCTTGGGCTTTGCTCACCACAAATAGAGGATCACCATTTAAGTCTGAGAGATGTCGGAAGCGACACTCATTAGAGTAGTTTGAGAAAGAAAGCCGACTTGTGGCTTTGATGTTGTTGTATAACATGTATTAGAATGTTGTAATTTTAATATATGTTGAATTAAGAGTGATTTATTAACTCTTGAACTATGGTATATAGTTGGTGTATTTTTTATGAGTACTGATGTATGGGCCCAAATGGTCGTTTTTACTCATGTACATGTCTCATGATGTTGATGTTGGGATAGGTTGTAGTTTGGGTAGAGCTCCCCGTACAAAGGAGGCTTAGCCCGATTTTCATGAGTGGTATCGGGTTACCCGACGTCCACAATTATTCCGCAGGTTTACGGGTTGTCAACGGACCCCCGGGTTTGGGGCTTCACATAGTCGGGACTTGGGTTATGGGCATGAGGAGTCTCATCTCATGCATGACACATAATATTCCATATAGGATTGCATTATTTATATGAAATGTGATTGGACGTTTTCATGGTTGCCATTGCATGTGCATTTTAGGTGGGGAGTAGCCCTTGTAGGAGAATTTTTCTACTGGGCATTGCTCACCTGTTGTGGGACCTTTTCAGTCACCGGGGTGTATGAGAGGCGATTGCTCCGACGAGGCCGTGATTATGAAGAAGGCCGATGTGTGGCCTTGATATTACCTTTGAGTAACATTTTTGTAAAAATATTTTGTATAAAAGAATTGTAACTAAATTCTTTTGGCTGACACACTTCATGCTTTTGGCTGAGAGCTTGTCTTTCCTAGAAGTAAGGACTTGAACAATACAAACAAAACCATAAATGGGGAGGGATAAGCAAAAGAAATTTTGATCGGGAAAAGGATGGAATGAGGGATCTGATTATGTAAAACAAAGGATGACATACGATTAATCAAATAATATGCAAGCTAAGATAGCATCTGCCCAAAAAGGTTGAGGAACCTTATGACGGAGGAGGGTGTGAGCTATCTCAACTAAATAGCGGTTCTTACGCTCACCACTCCATTATGTTGAGGAGTGTAAGCACAAGTTGATTGGTATAGAATGGTAAGTGAAGACATAATAAAGGAAGATAAAGGCAAAGAGATATATTTTAGTTGTCATTATCACTTCGCAAAATACGAATTGAAGTATTAAATTGAGTTCAAATTTCAATATGAAATTTTGAAAGATAGAAAATAACTTAGCTCGGGTTTTTATTAAAAATAACCAAGTACATCAAGAAAAATCGATGCAGCCAAGTAACAGTGCTGAAATCATAAAGTAAACTTAGACTGGGGACCTCGAGCATCGATGTGGACAAGTTCAAAATGAGACTTTGTGCGGCCCGGTTTAGCGCTTTAGAGGCGAGACAGCAGGTATGTTTCTCAAGATGACATGACTCGCAATCAAGTGAAGATAAATTAGAAAAATGAGGAGACAACTTCTGAAATTTGGAGAGGCTTGGATGACCGAGACGATTGTGGATGAGGACAAGAGCATCCGTGGAGGTGCGAGCAGTGGAACAAAGAGGCAAATGGAGGTGAAAGAGGCCTTGTGACTCATGTCCTATGCCAATCGTCCTCCCCGTACTCTAGTTCTGCAAGGTGACAGAATTTTGAGAAAATGTAAATAAACAATTAAGATCCGAGTTAACTTACTAATGAAAATAAGATTAAAATGGAAATCGGGAATATAAAGAACAAAAGTAAGGGGTAAGGAAGGGAGGGGACAAGCAGAATCGATACCTTTAACTACGGTTTGAAGCGTAGCCAAGGTAATGATGGAGTAAAGAATGTAAAGGCAGAAGAAAAAAAGGTCCTTATTACCGGATATATGATCAAAGGTGCGAGGTCGAATAAAAAGATCGAGAAGAGTGTGTAAGGCCCAGTAGAAACATTGCCCAGTGCGAGCGCCAGTGCAATGGATGAAGATTTGTTTGCTTGAGTGAGGTGGAGATAATTTTCATATTCGTTGGGTGGAAGGATGACTCCCTGAGGTGGAGGTGTAGATGAGTTCCCTGGAGTGGAGCTCAAACTCTGAAGCTTAGGCTGAGAGGAATTAGAAGACTGGGCCATATGAGCAGGACGTGGAGGTCGACCATGTAGCGATAAGCGCGATCGAGTGTGGCCAACACAGTTCTGATATGTGTAGTGAGGATATTGTCCTCTACCTCGATTGCCACCATGGCCACCTCAGGAATCATCATTGAAGTGTCTAGGGTACTCTTAGAACGCCGGGGCTGAGTTGCAGTGGAGGAATGGCACAGTAGCCGAGCAAAAACGTCATCAAAGGACGCGATAGTTGATCCATTGAGTATTTGTCCCTGGATACTTTCAAACCCTGTCTCAAGTTTAGTAAGAGTGAGTATTATAAAGATTTGTTCATCTTTTGGTATGAAGTGTGAGGTCGGCGATCAATAGGTTTTGGAAAGATAGATGGGAATTCATTTTAAGTGCCACCATTCGTCCCAACAATGGAAAACTGACTCATTCGGGTGCTCAAACTATCAATTGAGGAGATGGCCCTAGTAGAGAGCCACGGGCTCTCGTTAGTATACAATTTCTTTGCTTGAGTAAAAAAGGGGTAACAAGTTGATGACCCAAGATGGTAGAGATCTTGGGTTCAATGGATTCTTCGGAGAAATATTGCACAGTAAAGCGTCGGGTTCGCCAGGATGTTATCCTCGTGAATTTGATTCCATGGTAATGGGTGGTCCCTCACAACCATTACTAGTAAACCACATTGTTACAGAATTGGCCCATGAATGATAATTTTCACTCCCCTTGAGTTTATACACAGTGATCATAGGAGTTCCAAACAAAAGCGAAGAAAAACTCGGCCCTTTGTCAGCCATGAAGCTAGAAAAATAAGAAACCACAATTTTAGAATCAGGAAGGAACACACTGAGAGAGCATTGGACAACTCTTGAGAGAGCCTAAAGATGTCATAAATCCTTGGAAGAATTAGAGAAAGAAGGAGTGCATGCAAAAAAACTAGGGCGTCAGAGAGAAAAAAAGGGCCCAGACCAGGTTGCAAACGTGGGTGAAGGAACCCGGGGTGACCGAAGGGAGTGCTTTCGTCGGCGGCTTGCAAGTGCAGTTTGTGTTGTCGGGGAGAAGTGGCCACGTGCTCTCAGCGTGGAGAACAACACCAGTGGGAAATGGCCTTGCGTGGAGCGTCGTTGATTGGATGGTGTTAGAGTTGATTTCGATTGGTAGATCAGGTCCCAATGAACCTAATGGTGGGGTCGCCAGTTGGAGTTGGGACAGTCACTAGAAAAGTTCGTCAGAAATTTTTTCCTACGACGAAGTGTTCTGATAGCGGTGGAGGGTTCCGAAGCTTTCTGTGATAAAGGTGGAGTAGCGGTGAGACCTGACCACTAGATAAGTTGCTATAGTGAAAACCACGACAAAACCACAACATATAAGTTCCAATCTCTCTTCTAGCTCTGATACCATGCGAGAAGAGAAAGAATCCTCCGATTTTCATTGATTTACAAAGTGAGGAACATACATATTTATATATACAAGTGTTAGAAAATAAAACGAAGTTAGAGTAATTAGAAACTTAAAGAGAAAATGAAAGAAGGAAAAGATTCCTAAATGGATTAAGAAACTATTGCTTAACAGTAGCAAATAAATTGTAAAACTATATTGTCATGGATGCTTCTTAATGAGTGCATTGCCATAGTAAAGTGTATTGAACATATTGTGACTCAAATTTCAAATTTCATCTATGATAATAAGATAAATTTTGTTTAACATTTTGCACATCCCTATACAAAGCATTGTTAGATCTATCATGGTTATGCTCTTGCCTAGATAAGATGCCAACTTATTCTTTATTTGTTTATTTCTTTTTGATTGGTTAGATAAGATGGAACTTCTTCTGAAGTCAAAACTAATCCAACCTAATTATATATTCAAGAGGGGTGGTAGATTGACCATAAATCGAATTTTAATTGATGCTGAACTTAATGCAATTGCCATAAAATGAAATACAATACAACAAGATAAGAGAGAGAAACAAAAGCAAAAAAATATTGGTTCATCAACTGCCTCTATCCACTTTCTCTAGGTCTTTCCCAAGTTTGATGTTTTTCCACTAATCAAAGAGCTTCCTCAATTAAAGCTCATCAAGTCTTGTACACGTGGATTTGAGGTTCTAATAGGCCTTTACAATCTTTTAAATGTTTTCTTAAATATTCAAACAACTGAGCACAAGGAATATGGTAAGAATATGTCAATAAATACAACACTTAGCTTAGGGTTGGCTGTAAGAAAAAATGTTGCTAGGCTTAAGTTGCTTGAGTGGGATTTGTAAATTTTAAATAATTTCTTTGATAGATAGTTGTTTTTGGCTCCACAGCTTTATCAGGACCACTTACCACTTGAGCAAGGTCCCTAAAGGCTCTATAGAGTGGGCCAAGTTTGGGCTAAGAAGGTGTGTTCAGGAAGGGCTCTTTAAAAGGAGAGAGGGCTTTTTTAGCCCCCCTATGGTGCAGATAAGGGCTCTGTCGATGGAGTTAGGGTTCCAATGCCTTTGCCTTTGATGCTTCATATCAAGCTAACAGATGAGGCTCTTGTAGAGGAAGCAACATGATTCTTAGTTGGTAAATCCTTTGTTTTAGATGGTCTAAGGGTGGGGAGAGGGGGACTTTTTTGTTGAAAAACTCTCTTTGTCCTTGGAGCCGGTGTTTGACCACGAGGAAGGAGCGGGGATTGTTTCTTGGAGCAAGCATGACGAGGCTTCTTTAGAAGATGTTCACAAGTGTATGTGCTATCTGATGAAGATGTGGTCGAGGAAGCCACAAAGAATTAACTTGGGACAAGCTTGCGTTGCTAAAGATGAGTGGTGAGAAGGGCGCTTTGGATTTCAAAAGCCCTGTTAGGAGCCCAACTGAAGTAAAAAGCCTATGTAATCCTTCTTATAACAAACTTATATGGTTTAATGAGTTTTGGGTTTGCCAATGGATAGGAATGAGGAGGCTGCCTACCATGCCTTACTTGGTTAGGGAGATTCAAAGCTTGGAATGCTTGGTTAATTATTGTAGTTAAAACAAAAAGGGAAAAACCAAAGCAGTGGGAAGGAGGTGGTTTGTAAGTGATTATCTAGATTATGTCCTCAGGGTTGAGGTAGGTTCACGATGTTAGTCGGCAAGCCCAGGGGATAAGTGAATTGGTGTTGGTAGTCAGTGTTTATTGTGTTTTAACTGATTGTTAGTTTGAGGTTGGCTTCTTGTTTATCTAGGCTTTAAATTTGCATTGTCTTGTATTGTGGGAGGTGGTTGTTGTCTCTCTTATACACTTTTTGTTGCTATTTGTATACCCATGTGGTACTTTGTGCATCTTTTCTAGGCAGCTTAATATATTATTGTGTTTTACCCATAAAAAAGGTCTTTTTAGGGCTTCTGAATATCTATCTGAAGGAGTTGAAACTCTCTTCTTAATCATATGATTGATATCTGACTGTCAGAGAGGCTTTGTTGAATTAAATCCATAAGCTTTGAGTAGGAGTTCCTTGCATGAGTTAGTTGTCAAATATATGCACAATCAGTTGCCTCGTAATAACTTGACACCATAAGGAAATTGGTTGATTGGCCTCCCAGTGGGATGCCCAACCTTCTCTATACTACTCGAAAAAAAAAAAAAAAAGAAGGCATTGTGATGCCTTTTGTGCAATTTGAATACCCTTTTTATTTTTTGAAAAATATAAGTTTTCATTTCATATTAACATCATGCTATCCAATTTTCTTTAAAAGAATTGAAGGTCAAGACTTTTAAAGAAAGGCAAAATTTCTTAATTCAATGTACCTAGGCCCAACTTTACTTCGAGGCCTAAAAAGATAAATAATTTTTCTTGATGAATGATATTTGTGCCTTTGACCTGAAATCGAGTCTAAGAAAATGGGATATTTCAATTTTTACCTACTTAAAAAGACTTAACATGAGAGTAAACTAGTCTCTTGTTTTATGATCCTCCAAATTTGTTTGGGGAAACTTTTCTATAATGCAATTCTTTTTTGTGTTATCAAGCGTCGTCTTTTGGCATTAAATTTGTAATATACTATTGTGGTGGCATGTTAAGACTTCGATGCTTCATGCGACAACGCTGGATTACGCCTAAGCTCACACCTAATGCAACGTAGACATTAGTGACTTATAATATGAAATAGACATTTCATGGATAATGAAAGCAACTTGATTATAGTGACTGCTCTTACGTCTTATTGAACTTGAACACTTAGGATATTTTTCTTTCATAGAGTGGAGAAAATGTCAAGGAAAATTGTTTTCTCATATTAGGACACTACAGAAATATTATGTGCATAAAGGAAAAGAAAGGATATTTTCCTCTCCACTTTCCTTGAAATTATAAATGGAATTTTTCTTTTGAAAGTTGTGGGGGGGATGTTTAGGAAAAATCATTCCTCATGAGGTTAATTGCTTGTCAGATTTGGCATTTTTCTTGTGTAATTTTTCTTCTTTTCTCTTTTTTTTTCCTTAAACTTCTAGGAACTAAACATGGAGTAATAAAAGGTTGAGAAAAGTACATGCAATAAGTTTTAAACTTTTCCCCTGGACTTTCATGACTAACCAAATAAAGAAATGTTTTTGTATTTGTTTACTTATTTCTTTACTTATGTTTTCCTTATAAACAGTACCTCAATCTTCAAAGCTATGTTTAATGCCAAAAAAGTGTTAAGCGAAAAAATTAACTGAATATTTTTTTCTCATGTTTTGAAACGATGAAGGTAAGAAAGGAGATGTAAGAAGACGGGGGACAGGGAAGGATGATAAAAGATTGTCCTTGATAGGGTTCGAAAAATAAGGCTCACAGGCCCATTAGCCGGAGCCCGAAAGAGCCAGTAACATTGATTGTTAGCTGACCACAAAGTGTACTGTGGCGCATTGACGCGTGGGGGTGCATTTCGGGAGTAAGTTAATTGCATGGCTAGGGCGGACCGGAAGATCTCCCGCCGATGCGAAGACGAATAAATGCAAACAATATGTGTTCACGCGGAAATCAACCAGACCTCATAATAGGCAAGGAAGAAGACAATAATAGATCCTCATCAAATCGGATCCCCAATAAGGAAGATTAATACAAATAAATTGCTCTTTCTATATCCCGATTACCCAATCAGATATCGATAATAATAAATATCCCATCTAATGGGAACGAATCCTAGTCACCATCCAACCGGTTGAACATCTACTATAAATACAAGGCCACCCCATCGGTGAAAGGTACGCCAATGCTAATGCCCATACTGATACGCATCTTCACACGCGATATATTCGCCCTCTAAGCAGTCTCTTTTTTCTCTCATAAAGAAACTGACTTAGGCATCGGAGAGGCCATGGGTGAAGCCGTCGCCGACCCCCCTTCTTTCTTGTTTTTGCAGAGGAGCGTCACCTTCGAAGCCTGCAGACCAGCGTTGCAGCGATCCTACTTCCTTTGGAAACGATCACAGGAGCTGCGATCTAGCCCACATAGCCACAGTTACGGCGGCTTGACCCCCGTGCGCTCGAGCCCGGTTAGGTAGAAAAAGGCATGTCGGTTGGCGCCGTGGGAAGCGACGGTTCTTTGCAAATATAGCGATTTCTCGATTCGCGATGGTATCGACTCGGCGGAACACAAGCGAGGAGCAACGCTAATCCTCAGGATGCGGGACCCGACTAGGCAACGCGGACAAGCGAACCTCCAGGCGTTAGAAGCAATGCGTTTGCTGCAGGACGGGGTGGAGGCACTTTCATACACCAATCAGCGTCTAACCGAGAGAGTTAGAACAACTCACCGAACGGATACGCGACCGGGAGGTCGGCCCAGTTTCCGGGAAGGCCATGACCCCGTTCCCCCTCGTGAAGACTGACCTGTGTCGGCTGGCAGAGGCTAGGAAACAGGGCGAGAATCAGTAGAGCTCGGGGCCTGGGACCACATCTAGCCCGGAGAGGCAATGGAGCAACACTGGAAAGGCATGTCGGGACGGAGGGTGCGCCACCTCGGCCGGGAGACGGGAGGAACAATCCTTGGGAGCCCAGTTTGAGGAGCCTCCTAACAAGAGCTCGGTCTCGTATGAAGGAGGTAGTAGAGGGCAGCACTCGGCTGGTATGGATACTTTGGTGCAAACAAGCCCGAGTCTCACCCCTACTGCAGTAGAGTCCGCTTCGCGAGGAGTCAAATCAACTTAGGCTATATCACCACTGAGCCACGGCGCGGGCCGTGACTCACTTTGGCGAGTTGTTTACTTTCGGCCGCAGTCCGCCAGCTACTGAGTCGGTCGGCTCAGGCTATATCGCCACTCGGCCCACGGCGCTTCAGGCCAATGGCTTTCGCCCAGCGAGTCCACGTCTACTCACACGCGATCCACAGCTACGAGAGTGGTCGGCTATTTGCTCTCGCCACTCGGCCCACGGCGCCGGAGCAACGACTCACTTTGATGAGTTCGTCTACTCAGCGCAGGTCACGCTTCACAGTGAATCTTCCGGGATATATCGCCGCTCGGCCACGGCGCGAACCCGACTCGCTGGCGAGTTCGTCTACCTGCATAGGTCACTGTTGCGGGGAGTCGGTCGGCCACGGGCTATATCGCCACTTTTCGACCCACGGCGCGGAGCGATAAGCTCACTTTGACGAGTTCGTCTACTCTGCGGCAAATGCGGCCTAGAAATCGGTTTGACCCCGGCAATTCGTGACCAGACTGACGGAGTTCACTTTGACAAGTTTATTACACTCACCTGCGGCCGTGCGACCTAAAATAGTTTGACTCAGGAAAAGTCGGCCCGGCCAGTCGGCGGCTCATTGGCAGCTCAGCCATTCTCTGTTTGGCCATGCGGCCGAGGTAGGTTCAACTCGGGCAAAATCAGCGACGAGAAGCCCGACTCACTTTGGCGAGCTTCGATCATTATACCCGAGCCACTACGGCTAGAAATCGGTTTGACTCCGAACCGTCAACCGGCGAACCCAACGACTCACATTGACGAGCTCAACTATTCTACTGCGTATGCGGCCTAGACGCGGTTGACTGGGGCCGTCGATGTAATTGCTGAAACTCCGCAGCGGCGAGCTCGGCCGCTCTGCGTAGGCCATCGACCCAGCGAATCGGATCAACGCCCCAGGAAGTATTAGGCGTCGAGAACCCGACAACATAATTTGACAAACTCAGCAGCCCGCCTCGGGCCAAAGAAATGTAACCCAAGCACATCGTGGCGCAAGTAGAGATGAAAGAAAAGTGCAAATAGTATTCATTAAGAGCCAGTACATATGTCTTGGGTCTGAGCCCGACAAAAATAAAAAGGAAAAAAAGAAAAAAAAAGAAAAGATCATAAGCCAGGCTCGGACCGGGCGGAAGCGTGCCTGGGAGATGAAGCATCGAAGGAGAAGCGGACGGTGAAGAGAAGGGGATGGGCCTCGCCGAAGGGTGTCAGGTTCCTCCCGAGGATAATTAGCGAGAGGAAGGACCCCTCGTCACCATAAATCATTTGGGAAGGTCAAAGTTGAAATCCAGGCGAATAGGCGTGTGACCTTCTTCGAAGGCAAGCCACCCGAAACCCATTGAGTAGAAGCCTCGGCCTCCCAGGTCTTTAATAACCGTCTGGCGAGCCATCAAGTTATTTGCTGATGAAGATCCCCACGTAGCCCGCGACACTCCTCTGTCAGGCGTTCCACTGAGCTGACCGCCTCGTTGGCTTAGCGACGAGCCTCATCGGCTTCGCGACGAGCCTCGTCCAACAGCGTCATCTTATCACGCAGATCGTCTTTGATCGCACGCATAATTCTTCAGGAGCTCACGAGCTCTGGGATGTGAGAAGCTGAAATCTGGCTCCATCCCGAAGTTCATCTGGGCGGCCCATGACCAGTCCCAGCCTCAATCGAGTCATTACACCTGACCCTTAAATCATCGAGCAGCGGAGCTTCGCCTTGATGGCTCTGGCTGTTCCAAGCCTCGTCTTCTACACCCTCGCCGACACGGCCAGGCGTGGTATGTTTCGGATCGGTTGTGCGTCACTTTGCTTCCTTAGTCATACATTGCTGATCGCTGACTCGACCCCCGTTCGGATGTGAAGCCACCCTTGTCTTATAAGCCTGGGCAGCTTTAGCATGACCTTCATTTAGTTTGGCCTTCGGCCCGGAGCCAGCTAATGGTAGCCCGCCTGCGCATCCGGCCCATAGAATCGACATCTAATGCAAGTTCGAAACTCGACTCAAGATGGAATCAAATATGACGAGATGCGAGGAACTACGGAGCGACCCACGGAGAGATAGGGCCAAAGCCTCATCAGCGAGCGTATGACTAGACCTCTTGAGATCAGAATCCTTAAGGAATGGGCCGAGGCTGTACAGCGAGTTCGACATTGTGAGTAAAGAGTCCCAGTCTCCGCCCGATTTTGGATTCGGATCTTTCCTCGCCGACTTCTTCCGCCCTTCGAAGGTGACCTAACCACACTTGTTGGTAGTTCCCGGAGAGAGGTAATGGGGCGTGACCGTAGCGGTACGCTCAACGGCCCCACCAGGAGGACCTTCTACCTCGTGACGGACCCGAGAGGAATGGGATTGCGAACTCAAAACTATAGGAGCCTTAACCTGATCCTGTTTATGGACGTAAGTAGACGGAGAAGATGGGGAATGCTGACTTGAACTTGACCAAGCGAGGCCCATCTTTCTCTTAATTAGGGTTTTGTTTCTGCTTTCAAGGGCTTCCTGAACACCATCTCAGGCCCGGAGCGAAGCCGGTTCCCCCTAGTGGGTTTAACGTGAGAGGGCCCAACGGGAGGAACATCGACTTGATCACCTCAGAAGCAGGGCGAAGGACCTCGATAACGCCCAGCTGGCGTTATCTTGGCGAGATCAATCCGAGGCTTTAGAAGCATGTAGAGCGGTACAAATCGAGAGATACCCGGTGACCACGCCTGAAGTTATAACGAAAACATAACGAACGCACTCCACGAAGATTCCGGGAGTGGTCAGCCACCGGGCATCGGGGTGTCGTCTTTTGTCGAAGGGGTCATATTCCTAATTGGTGCTAGCAGAAGAAGTAGCGTCCCTTCCACAGCCTATGGGAGGAGGGAAGATCGAAAATCACGAGAGGAGCGCCAGAAAGCCTAGAAAAATAAAGAAAGCCCTCGGATGTCTCCTTCGGGCTAAAAAGGTAAAGGAGCAAGGCTATGCTAGGGACACCGAGCCCCCTGTCCCTAAAGAAAACCAACAAACCAACCAAGATACTGACCATTGGGGCGCGAGTTGAGACCAGGACATTGAAGTCTTAGGAGCCCTTTATGAGGGATGCGAGAGGGAAGCAGGCCGTTATCGAGATGCCGCCGAAGAAGCACACCATCTTTAGCCACGAGAGACCATAAATTAGCGTCGGGGACCATGCACGAACGCGGTGAGGGCTGATGCGTCCCAGCGAGTGGCCAAATGAGGCGACCTTGCTGGAGTCCCACGGTTCAAAACATGCTTGACAGGACTTAGGTATTCGACCCCCCCGGAATTATTTAATCGGATTCACTTTTCCTTACCCTTGTCAAGGGAAGAGGGTACCTCCCAGGGGCATCTCGAAGTTCAACTTGACCCGGCGATCGAAGACCTTTGCCGATTCGTCGAAACCCGAGAAATAGCGAAGAGTCACCATCGATCTGTGGCGAAGAAGCGACCGGACTGTGATGAAAATAAATAAAACATTAACCCTGACCTAGCACCTCATTCGTATCTAAAAGAGACCGAAAGGTGAAGCCGGTGGACCAAGAATCTGTGAAAAGGCTATCCCGAAAAGGAGCGAGAGAAGGAGCTGAAAAAAAAAAGCTCGAACTGAAGGCTAAGAGAGAAAAGAAGTCAGAACTCGCTAAAGAGCGAAGAAAGGGTCAGGGAGCGAGAGGCACACAAGGCAGAGAGGATGTACGTGAGAGAAAAGAAGCAGAAGAAGCCCCGAAATGAGCACGAAAACCGAAGAGCCATCATTATCACCCAAGACAAATGGCCCAATGACCAAGCCTAACTAATCGGCCGGCGGCACGTGGAAGTGCGCTGGCGAGACGCGTTCACGACCGCGCCCGCGTGCAGCCGGTACGAGAGTGGGGGCAGCGATGGGGTCCGAAAAATAAGGCTCCGCGGGCGTTAGCTAGGCCCGAAGGGCCGATGACATTCGGGCCGATTGGCTAAACCCCGAAAGAGAGAGTATACCCATTGCGCATTCAAGCCTTTTGGTGCCCGACTCGAGAATGAGGTCAACCAGCAGCCCAGGCCCGATTATGGAAAGTCTCCATGGAGTGCAGAAAATAGGAATAATCCCTAATAATATATTATTCCGCAAATCCAACCAGACCTCACCAATAAAGAAAGAAAGACAATAATAGATCCTCATCAAATCGGATCCCCCAATAAGGAAGGAAGATTATCCCAAATAAATTACTCTTTCTATATCCAGTACCAAATCCGATATCGATAATAACAAGAATATCCCATCCAATGGGAACGAATCCTAGTCACCATCCAACTGATTGAACATCTACTATAAATACAAGTCGCCCCATCGGCGGTGAAAGGTAAGCGATGCTAATGCCCATCTTGTCACCGCATCTTCGCACTGCGTATAATCGCCACTCTAAGCCGATCTTTTTCTCTCAGAAAGAAACTGACTTAGGCATCGGAGCGGCCACGGGCGAAGCCCTCGTCGACCGCCTTCTTTCTTGTTTTTGCAGAGGAGCGTCGCCTTCGAAGCCTGTAGACCAGCGTTGCAACGATCCTTTACTTCTGCGAGACAATCAGGGGCACAACGATCCGACCTGCGCGGCCACAGTTCGGCAACAGCCCCATGCAGCTCCGGCCAGTTCGGTCGAATAAAGGCATCCGCTCCAGGTCCTCATTTTCTTTCTTTTTTGAAAGCTTTGCCTTATACCTAAACTCTCTTTACAATTTGGTTTGCACGCCCAATCCTAATTCACAAGAAGCTCTTTCTTCCTTTTGTCAATGTTAGACCACAAAATGCCTTTCTGCAAAGGTCATGATGTGAAAGGTCTCCCTTTTTAATCTTATATGAACTTTTATTGTCAAAGGTAAAGTTGGAAGTCAAATAAGTTTTCTTACGATATTTTTTTATTGATAATTTTTTTTTAATTCTTTTCCCTATTGGAACTTGAACTTGGTCCCACTCCTTATGCCCAGAAGCTAACCCTTAACCCTTTGAGGCAGGACCTTAGTAGCGAACTTTTGAGGTTTTTCATTGAATGATTGAATATTGACGTTGAAAATAGCGTGATGAATTAGAACCTTATATATTTTTAGATGGGAACTTTACTTAAAACGATAGTTTTATAAACATAAAGTTAACTTTAAAGATGACACATAAAGGTACTTACCAACAACACATAACTAGTTGTAAAAGAAAAAAACACATAAAGTACATATCCCAAGTAAAATTTAAAAATAAAATTATATCGAAAGTGTAAAAAGTTTATTTGAAAAATTATGTAATGAACCTATACATTAACTCATATTTTGTTAAATTGTTCTTTCAAAAACTCTAGTATTCAATCTTTTATATGGTATAATATAATTTAAAATCTTTAAATCCTGGTGTCTTTCTTGAAATTTGTTATATATTATTCTATACTTCATCCTCTGATACAAAAGTGCATCTATGCATATGAGCTCTATTGAGTTTTTCTCTATATAAAAAATGTATGGTACATGATACAGATAAAATAGAAAACCATGCATTTTACGAGTTAAAACCAATGAATTTTACCAGTTTCTTTCTTCTTTTTTTTTTTATTTTAAAAATGAGCTCATAGAGTTGTTTTGTGTTAGTTTCTTAGTGATGGGCAAGTCTAAGTGATTTTGACTTACTTGGCAGAAAACCCACTCACTTGGACACAGGCTTTATCTCTTTAAGTTCGATTCAACAAATTATTTTTTCTTCACGAAATACTTTTAACAATAAGATTATTTCAATATAAATAAAAACTTATATACTTTTCTGATTATAAGAAGAAAGCTGCTTCAATTTCATTTTCAAAATCAAGAAAAAAAATTCAATAGTTATTTCCCGCTGTTGCAGGCTAGTGCTTCTGTATGGGATCTATGGCAAGTAACGTTTATGCAAAAACACCAATTTCATGATTTTGCATTCGCTTTGATCTGTTTGATATGTTTGGAGTGCTAGATGAGCAGTATGGATCTGGAGGTGTTGGTCAGCAAGCAGTGGAGTTACTGCTTACTACATTATCCAAGATGTTTGGTTCATTGCAGGTGGCATACAAAGGTAATTGTCTTGGTTGTTATGAGATATTATGAGTCAGTTATCTTCAACTGTACTATGGCCTCTTTCTAAGCCCTTTACTTAAAAGAGCATAACTTGTCTTAGTCTTTGCAATTATCAACACCGGTGTTCGTTGTTTTTTTTTTTTCCTATTTTGGCAAGTAAAATTGAGCTTGTTCTTGATATAACACCCTTTGACTTTGAAGCTTGCCTACTTTAAACCCAGACCTCATCCCAAAAGATGTCTTAGATTGTAGCAATAGTCTTGAAATGTTTCTGCTATATTTTGGATTTCCGAGTACATATTGCTTCAAATTATTGGAGTTGTTTCCTTTAGTGGGACACCTCCCTCATCATCTGAAAAAATTTTGGATGTGATATATACTTCTCAGCCAACCCACGTTCACTGGCAGAAGTGGAAGATTCTCCTGATTTGACTGCTACCATCAAAGTAGCATTGGTTAGAAAGACCCTTGCTTGGTTAACGGGAATCATTCTAGTTGTGTCGACTCTTTTAGGGGTGAGTTTTCATTTCTGTTAAGACCTTTTACTGATTTCTGCTTGAATTATATTATCTCTGGAAAAAAGAAAAATAAAACCCATAACTGCAATTCTGATCATGTATACAGCAATGCATTATACACATATTTGTTGGAACAATAAATCTGGGTTCTTTAAACATTTATTTATTACTTTGTCTAATAATTGATATATGGAGGATGTGAGAAATGATAAAGACACAATGAAATAGAGTTGCATTTTAAAAATTATTGTCGATTTTCTTGTTAGCAGTTAAAAAGAAAACCAGTAAGTTAAAAAGAAAACCAGTGTTTTAGTGGGGAATACTATGCACAAGTTAAGCTGAGTGCAATAAACCTATTCTCTATTTTTTTTATGTCCATATCCATCATCTCCTTTCCTCAGTAATATCGCTATTGCTAAAAGCAAGAAGGCTACACAATGCATGCCTTGAATGCAATATATAAAAAAAAAAGAAGCTCCACTGGGATTGTTGGCAAAATTCATTGTGCATTATCAGCTCCTTTTAGAACGTCGAACAGCATAATACACCATGATGTTGGATCTTCTTAATCATCTTTAAACATGGTTGTGGGTACACACACCGTAGCGCTGTCAGACTCCCAACGAATAAAGTTTGTTTCATCTATTTGGGATGATGTAAAAACAAACAGGTTCTTGTGTAAAGCTTAGAATAGAATTCAAAAGAACTTCATTGGGGTTTCTGTTTTGAAGATTTGGTGTTAAGACAGACAAGCTTGTATTTCATTCCAAGTAGGTCAGGTGTAAAGGTACTCATCTTTTTTGGTTTGTTATATTCCCTGCAGATCTACTTTCTTCTGTTCTTCTGCCACTGACGAGGGACACTCTCTCGTATTCTGTTCAAGGAGTGGGAGGGGAAGACTGTAGTGTGATACTGGCTAAAAGCTATTCTGTTCTGTTATAATTTGTGTATTTGGTGGTTTTTTGTTTGATTTTCACCACCCTCTTATTCTCTTAGATTCTGCTGAATAATGAAGGGTAAGGAGTTCCAGCAAGCCCTGACCCCCTGTCGGAGGGAGAATTGGATCTGGTTTGAATCAAGGCACTTTTTTTCACATTCATTCATTCATTTGTATGTGTGTAAATTAAAAAAAATTAGGTGATAATTTACAATTGCTTTGTGGAAATATTGAGGTTCTGTTCAAAAATGTTTGATTAAATAAATTTTGTTTGCAGTTTGAAATTTTTTTTTAATTAACTGTATATATTTTTATATTTATAAACATGTTTTAAAGTATTCTACTCGTAATACTGTTTTTAATTATTTTGTTTGTAAAATAAATCTAAAAAATAAGTGAATATAATACTTTATTTTTAATTATCGTTTATATTTATATTATTATTTTAAGAATAAAATTAAAAATATTTGTGAAGAATTTCCTGAACTTATCTTTTAGTCAATTATTTTTGGGTCTTAGTTTTAGATTTTTTAGGTCACTGTCACGTAATAACTCTCATTTAAAAAAAAAAAAAAAACAGAACTTATATGACATCTTTTAAAGGTATGTTTTTCATTTAAAATTTTTATATCATTTTTCGATGGACTAGGTGAACTTTGAGGTTCACCCACCCTTAAAACATAATCCTCCCTATTTCTTATATTTCCCCCAATCAGTCATAAGGAAGCAAATTTTTATTTAATTGAAATTTTTGTAAAACTTAGGATTACTTTCTTTTAATAAAACTATATATTTTTTTCTTAAATGTGATTTATAATGAAAATTTTGAATTATTATTTTCTTCTGCCCTACTTTGATGCAGAAGTCATCATTATCAAAAAAGCAAAAACCTAGTGAGCTTTGGTTTCTTGGGCGAGGGATTTCCCTTTAGCTTTGATTTTCTATATGGTCGTTGAAGAGATCCCAAACTTGGCCTTCCCTTTAGTAGGGTTGAGCCTATTATATCGAGTCCAAATCCTAAAATTGACAATGATTAGAGAATTTTGTTGAGCACTTCAATGTTTTACTAGAGCATGTTTCAAGGCGAAAATATGGGATCTGCTCCGGATATCGGTGGCTAGGCACGACATCGAAAAATTGAAAGTAGGTTGGAGCAAATATAGAAAATATTGGAAAAATCGTCGATATATCGAATGTCCACAACACACGCATGGACTTGAAATTCCACGAATCGATAAAAAAAAGTAGCGATATATTGTCGATATAATGCCATATTCCATTGAATTATCATAATTTTGAATTTAACGCCCCTAAAATTTTGCCTTGATACTCACAGAATTCATTATCGCGATGCAAATTGACTTAAATTTTACCCTCATACTCACAGAATTCATTATCACGATGGAAATTTGTTATATAAAAAAAGGAAAATAAAAATTAAAGAATTTAAATACTAGGTATCCACTAGTAAGCCCAGGAAACTTAAGAAACGAGAAAAGCTTGTTTTTAATGTAATGGACTAAAACCCTCATATATTTTTCATTTCAAACTATAATAATATCCTAAAAATATATTTTAATACATGAATTATCTTTATATATTTTCATTTATATTTAATTATCGATATTATCTATAAGATATGAATATTAAAATAAATTATATATTTTAATTAAATAAATTGTGATTTTAAATATATCTCATTTAACTTATCTTAAACTTATTATAATTTCAATTTTAATTTTTTTATATTTATACATTTACTTTTTTTTTAATTTTTGTATATTATTGAAATATAAAAAATGTGATTTCTTTTTCAAAAAGTTGCTTAAATATATAATAATAACTGTCATGCCCGAAACCTCCTAAGGCATGACTGTTGGTCACACCCTCAAACGCCCGGCTGAAGGTTTTGAAGTGTGGCACGATCTGCCTTTCTTTATGCTTAGATTTTGTCAATTAAGCCTTTATGTGAAATAAATGTCTGACTTTTCTAAATTCGCTAAATTCTCCCGAAATTCAAAATTTCATGCCGACAAAAATTACTTCTAAATATCAAATCTCCGATTATACATGTCATATAAAAATTTGTTCAAAATAACAACAATATTTACGGGATCTCCCAATCTAGAACTTTATCTTAATATAAAAAACGAATGTTATCATCAAATTATTTTTTTCTCAATTAACTTTTTAAATGACATTTTAAGCATAACGTAGGCTTATTAATTCGACATGATCAACATAAAGTTCTAATCAAATCTAATGATGAATCCCAAACTGGCAAATCATTTCATATGTTAAAAGTCTGGAAAGTATGTCGGCGAATGGGGTGAGCTTAAAGCTCGATAAAATCTTAATACGTTTCGTGAATGAAGTTTTGTCATTATAACGAATAGAGAATGTTTTTCATCAAACTTTAGATTCAAAAATAAGTTGGAACATTAACAAAATTTCTTGAAAACACTCTGCATATCCGATTGAATAAGTTTAAATGTCGAATGTGATCCGAGCAATTTTTATGTCAATTTCGGTTGAAGCGGCACCGTATCGGTCCAATCGAATCATTTGAATATATTTTATCTAGTCATCAAATCAAATGGTGCCCCGGTACGTGGGAACACGAATGAGTGAATTTGTAATAAATTGTTAACTTAAGATTGAATGGAGCCGTAACCTTGAGCTCGATTCGTTCGTAGCGCGAGGAATGTAAAGGTCAACTATTATTCCCATTGACAAGGGCCGAATAGTGTCAACTATTATTACGTTAGCGAGGGCGAGCCTTAAGTCGAATATTTAATTCGAGTTAATTCTAAACATCATATCTCATTTCTTTTCGTAAAATAAATAAATCTCAGTCTGATCATCACAATTCTTTTTGATGTGGATAATCAAATAAATAAAAAAGTAAAACTTTTCATAATCAAGATTATCTCATTGATTGAAATAATTTTACCTCAAATGAGTAAAGCAAACAATTTTCTTTTTAAAGATACGTATTAATATCAGCCCTGCACTTGAGGAGTAACTTCAAAAAGCTTTTGAAAGAGCTAATCGAATAATTTAATCAATGATATTTCTCTTAAATAATAAGGAAGTAACTATCATCATTCTTATTTATTGTAAAAGCTTTCTGGTGATATTAACTATGATGATATTATTTTTAATTTTTTAATTCATAATAATAAAGTTAATGAGTTTTATGAATATTTTTATAAAATTTGTGGTTTATAAGTTTATTCTATCAACATGATTTTTTGTCCACCTCAAGCATATTGACAACTGTTCAAATGATAACTATTTAAATTAGGCAGTTTTACAAATTTTATAAAACTCATTCTTTTCGGATCTTATTTTAATAATTTATTTATTTTTATGCTCTTAATCCGAACTAAATCTTTTACTAGAAAGAAATAATATTAATAATATTTTACAAATTATATTATTACACAATACTCATCTAGCCTTTTTACATAACAATTATCATACTTGACAACAAGTATTATTAACGGATCTTATTTAAAGTTAATTCTTTAAATAATTCTGTCTGTATTAAGCTATCTAATAAATTCTCAATCCTTAATAAAATATTTACTTGCCAAAATACATATATCTTTAAATACTTATCAAATACATATATTTATACAAAATTCAGCCTTTCAAATTTATCTTGTTGTTTATTATTATTTTCTTTCAAAAATTATCCTTAAATACTTTTTCATTCTCATACTGAAATGATGGTATGACACCACCAATTCTTATTTTATTTCGTTTTTTTAAGAAGCGATAGTGAAATCACATCGACTTCTTGAGGTTCATCTAAATGAAAGAAAAATTAAAGAATCTACGTCAAAGAAATCTAGAAAAATAAAATAAGGAAGATGCTACGTAGAAAAATTTGTTCTTGTGCTGAATCAGAAAGTCGATAAGATCTATTTTGGATTTTATTTTTATTTGATTTATATCACAGGGTATCGTGGGAAAATTACCTTTGCCTATTTGTTCAAATTGAGTAAAATTAATTAGCTAATTGAATTATCATTATTATTTTCTTAACATCTTATAAAAATTACTATCATTATTATTTTCATAATTTATCACTATACAAATTCCTGTCATTATTATTTTCTTAACTTATCTTATCTGAATTCGCAGATTACAATAACACTAATAATAAGGTTCTAATATTTTATAATTTAAAATTAATTTAACAAAATAAATTATTAATTATCATTTAATAATTTAATTACTTAAGAAAATTATTTCAATACTATAATTTATTTCATACTTTAAATATTGAATGCGATTTTCGTATTGAATATTTTAGAAAATTTTATAATTATCTACTTAATATTCGTAATAATAACGAAAAATGTTATAAATATAAGAGTATGGACATTACTAAATAGATTCATGAATGTAAAAGGGACTCTTGATCTGGGAAGATTCATGTTTCATCCAATGAACCTTGAAGATTCATTAGACGTATCTTGACGATTCGTATATTATTCACTTGATATATCTTGAAGTTCGTGATTCATCTGATGTACCGGGAAGATTCGTGAAACTGTAGATAATGGTTATTATGGATGCTTTATGTTGACCATTATAAAGGACCTTTTAACTTTTCTTAGATAATAGTCATTATGGTTTGCTTTATGGTGACCATTATGAAGGACACAACTTTCCTAGATACATGTATCAAAGCGCCTATAAATGGGCCTCACTTACACCTTGTAATAGAATCCGAATACAATTCTCTAAAATCCATTTTTACTCTTCCTCAATAACTCGAGTCCATTTTTTTCTTTATTTTACAACATGTTATCGGCTCAAGTGCCCTATCTGCCAGGTGAGCGATATTTTTCCAAATTATATGAATATTATGCTATTTGTACTTTGATTTTGACCACGACTTTCAATTTGGACAAATTTTGATAAGCTTTTATATATATGTTTACATATTAGTGATTCGGTCGATATATTTGGATCTATGAATGACAAAATAGATAAGTAATAGATCCAGTAGAAGTTTTTTGATGTGATATTCTAAGACTACCATTCTCGTTTGTGTTTATGCTTAGAATGATGATGTATATCAAGTTATTTATATCTTATTTCTTCTGCACTACTCAATTATCATGCTCTTTAGAATAGATGGGGTGTTTTGACTACTGTTGATAGGGAGGTAAAAAGAATGAATAAATGTCTGGATTATACTATTGGTCCAATAATTTGGTTGGCTTAGAGGCTTGGCATGTATGTTCAAGAATTATATAAACATATTAGTATTTCAAGGTTTGCATATGAACATGGTTCAATTAAATCCTTTGATTTTGCACTTCTGACCTTCTAGTTCGATAAACATGCGTGAAAAATAGTTCTATCCATAGATTAGTGATCATTTATCTATTGTAAGTCATGATGTTTACCTAAATTTACCTCCATCAATGCAAAAACACACAGATGTAGTTATGAGGAAGGAAACGGAAAGCAACATGGCTAGAATAAGGAATGAAGGGGCAGATGTTCCAGTTGATGAATATCCTTGTTGGACTTCTCACCCTTATAATCTCAATACAAACAGTTGGATTTGTGTTCTAGGATTTGGTGAAGTACTACAAAATATCATGTCCAAGGTTCCTGAGGGATGTGATTAACAGAAAGGGTCATTTGATTAAATGACTTTTTGAAAACCCAAAAAGTTGAATCGACCTTCATCAATTTTGGCCGATTTTGACAAAAATGTTCATGCTTATTTTAACGAAAATAACCCTTCTTTAAGGAACAATGTAAATATATGGAATAAAAAAAAAAATTTGGATAACAACCCATGAAGATTGAGGGTATTCTATGCTTGGTAGATAGTTCTACCACACACAATCCTTAAAGATAAATTCTTTCACTTTAAGCGAAAAGAGGAAGTATTTTCTGATTGCAAATGGTAGTTTTAATAGGGAGCTCGAAGAACTTCACTAATCCTTCATATGGGTACAAAACTATTAATTATCAATGATGCTCCACTATATCCACAATCCACATACCCTTCTCAATTTAAGGACATCCGATGGAATGGTTTTCACATTGAAACCCAAGCGAAAATGATAATGAATATCTCCTCATAGCTTTCGATCAATAGGATGCCAAAAGCAAATAATCGAAAAAAGTTCCCTTTTCTCTTTGGATGTATTATACATACATCAGTTCCTTCTCATCACAATGTTGCGATGAGTTTAAAATTTAATGACTCATATTCATTCAAATTATGGCATGAGTAATTGGGTCATCTTGGGAAAAACATGTCAGTTTTGACTAATTCTATTAGGCATAATATCTTAAGCTGAGTAGAATCCCTTATATAAATAAATTTATTTGTGAAGCTTGTGCCGAAGGAAAGGCTCATGGTGCGACCTTCGTGCTAAAGTTGGAATAGAATCTCTATTTTCCTTGAAAGGCTTCATGGGATATATGTGGACAATTCATCGGCATCGGGACCATTTTGATGTTTCATTGTCCCTGGTGGTGCTTCCACTTTCGATGGACTCATGTGGGTTTTATTATCCCGCAGCGAAAATAATGCATTTTCAAGTTTATTGCCAAAACTTATCGAACTTAGAGCCCAATTCCACACGATTATCAATTAAATCCATCCGAATGGATAATGTCGGTGAATTCACATCAAAAGCATTTGATGATTATTGTATGGCATTCGGTATCAAAGTGGAGCATAAGGTTCCTTACGTCCACACCCAGAATGGTCTAAATGAGTACTTGGTTAAGCACATCAAATTAATTGCTAGACCGTTGTTACAACATTCCGACTTACCTATATCTTGTTGGGGGCATGCAGTTTTGCATGCTGCTACTCTAATTCAAATCTGGCCTACTGCGTATTATGATTATTCAACAAATAGTGCGTGGCAAAGAACCAAATATTTCCCATCTACGGAACTTTGGATGTGCAGTCTATGTTCCTATATCACCACCACAGTGTACCTCTATGTGCCCTTAGAGAAAGCTAAGTATATATATTGGCTATGAATCTCCGTCTATTCTTAAATACCTATAACCCATAATAGGGGATCAATTTATAGCTCGGTAAGCTGCATATTAGATGAAGATCATTTCCTAGCATAATGGGGATTTAAGAACCAAAATTAAATGAATGTGAAATTTCATGGAATGTAAAGATCTTCAATATTTAGATCCACTCACTGGCAGGCCCATTGGAGTTTAGAAGATAATTAACTTGCAATATTTATGATGTCTGCTGATCACATTCTTGACCACAAAGGAGTGACTAAATCTCAAATTACACATTTACCAAACACACCACAAAGAGTGGAGGTCCCCAAGGGATCAAGTATATTTATCGATGCTCCTCAACGCCAGAAGTGTGGGAGACCTATCGATGCGAAAGATGAGAATCCATAGAAAACAAAATCTAATAAGAAACTCTATCATTTTTAGAACCTCTTGAAGAGGATTGTCTTGAAGAGGACAATCCTAGTACATTTGCACTTGCCCGAAATAATCATAATACTAGGGTTGTGGAATGGCCTTATCAAAATATTTCGGGAAATGATGAGGATATGGTTGATGTAAATATGGAAATTGCCATGAATTTCATGAATACGGGAGAAACATATAATAGAATTATTACATTTAATAGATGGCATATTTGCCTCTTGCAAGCGCTCTTACTATCTCGAATGATAATTTGGATACAAAACCTAAGTCAATAAAGTGCCAAAGCACTCGGACTAGGTAGATGGAAAAACGAAGCAATTGAGGCTGAGCTTGACTCGCTAAATAAAAGGAAAATTTTTTGGCTCTTGTGGTACACATCTTGTTGGAAAAAAATGGGTTTGAGCACATTAATTAGCTATCTTTGAGCTAAGGCCACAATGGATCCCACAAAGCTTTTCGGTGGGTCCACATGAGATATGTTCTCCTCCATGAGGAGATTAGAAGATTATATATGAGAGCTGCTCAAAACCATTAAGGAGTGAATTAGAAATTGCCTCCAAACATCACCCAGTGAAAATGGTTACCGTTGGACTGATGCATCTTCTCCGGCCTTGCGACGTAATGCATTCACCATGAAACAGAACCACAGCCCAGCTAGCGTCATGACGTTGCGCGGCAGACATGACCCTCCCACTTCATGGCATGCCGACGATCGCGAAGCGGTCTATATAAAGACCACACCTTCTCTCATTTTGAAAATACAAATTTTACATACATTCATTCATTTCATTTCATACGAGAGACAAAGTTTAAAGCCGGTTCGGTTGATAGCCAACAAGCAGTGCTACGATTCTTGGGAGATCACATTTCATCTGGGAGACAAATTGCCAAAGACTCGGCACCACTGCGAGGCGTGGTGTCTTAGGAGGTGTGTCTAACACAGACTTGATCTGCTAAGCAGGTTCGACTTTTAAGTTTTTTTTTTTTTTTTTTTCCTGCAAACCGTGTTAAATGTTCATCTGCTACATGAAGTGTTATATTTAACAATGCTAAAATTTCTAACATTCTTAAGACAATTAAATCACTGTATGTTTAATTATTTTGCTCAAGTTTGCAAAACCATATTTTTACTATTTGTCTTGTAAAACAATTATTTTTATAATGCCTTTGTAAAGAAATTATTTTTAAACTTGCCTTTGTAAAATATTACTTCTACGTTGCGTGTAAAATATTTTTTTATACTTTAATCGTATTCAGTTACAAAGTATTATTTCTGGTTTTGCCCATACAAGTCTTATTTACGGTTTTTTGTTTTTTACATAAAATACGCGAAATAGAATGTTACGTTACATTTACAACTGTAACGACGTTGTTACGGTTTATTTATTTATTTTGCAAGAACGTTCTGCTCTAACCTTTCTCTTTTGCTGCATTTTTGTTTGAAAAAAATAAAAAAAATGCGTTAAGTTATGTCATTTTGTTAGTTTTTTTCTTTGCGTTGCCGTTACGGATTACATCTGCGCTAGACTTGTTAGTTTAAATATTTTCTTGCATATATAAGTTGATTTATTGATTATTTACGTAATTGGTTTTATTGGTTTATTGATTTTTACATATCTGAGACGGAGTGCGGTATATTGGTTTATTGATTATTACGAAAGCGAAAATCTGTTTGGTTGAAATATATTTTATTTAATTTTTGCTCGGTGTTTGGCTAAACGAATTTTTTTAAGATCTTGTGATACGAAAAAATATTTATTTGTGATCAGAATTTGGCTAAGCCATTATTTTGTGAATTTTTTAAAGATCTTGTGATACGCTAAGATCTTGTATTACGAAAAAAAAAAAAAATGTCTGTTTGTTTTAATATATATTTGTACTCATAATTTGGCTAAGTCACATTTGTTAATTTTTAAGATACTGTTTTTGTGAATAGTAGCCACTTTTATTCAAGACTGGTTTTATTCAGCAATTGGCTAAGTCCTTTTATTAATTTAATATATTGTTTTGTGCAAAAGCGGGAATTTGGTTCGGTAGAATGACTACGATTCTACACGGCCCCGTGGTGCCTCACTCCGGCCTTTGTTATGGCGCCAATGGCCCATGAGTCATGGAAAGCCGGAAAAGTTCAATGGAACAGAATTCAAAAGGTGGCAACAAAAGATGTTGTTCTACGCCGACCACCTTGGGTGGCGGTTTCATGAGAGGGATGCTCCCGCATTGAAGGAAAATGAAAGCCCGCTTGACAGTGGTTGCCAGTAGTGGAAGCATGGAAGCATGTTGATTTCTTGTGTCGCAACTACATCCTGAATGGCATGGACAACACACTATATAATGTGTTAGCCTTCAATCTTTTGCAAGGCGTAGAGGAATCATGGGCCAAAAGGTGCAGGCAGAGGATGCGGGGCTCAAGAAGTTTGTGATAGGAAAATTCTAGACTACAGATCTTGATTCCAAGACAGTGATCGGCCAAGTTCAAGATCTACAAGTGATTACGCATGACATACATGCGAAGGATGTCTCTAAGTGAATCATTCCAAGTGGCTAATTATTGAAAAATTGCCACCGTATGGAAAAAATTCGAGTACCACAAAAGCATAGCGGAAGGAAATGAGACTTGAAGACTTGATAGTGAGAATTTGAGAATAGGAAGACAACCGTGCATGCGAGGAAAGAAGAGCGGGCAAGGGCTTCATAGAGATCCAAGGCCAATGTTGTGGAACATGGGCGGGGACCTCCCACAATCGAAGAGGAAACCTGTGGCAGCGGTCTAAACGAGGTCTATGAAGAGTTGAGCGATGTATGTGCAACAAGCGAGGGCTTAGATGCTAAGGTACGTCATAGTCGCAAGGAACAAGGAATCCAGAAGAAGAAGCGCCCTCAAGCCAATGTGGCGAAGTAGACGATGTCGAGACATGAATCTCGGTAGTAGTCTCGAGGTGAACTTCATTAGCGGCGATACCCGAGGAATGGTGATTGGACACGGGGGCCGCTCGTCATGTTCTTTCATAAGAAGATGTTCTCTCATCATATCAAACCATAGATAATGGAGAACAACTCTTTATGGGCGACTCCTCTTCTTCAAGGTTGAAGGTCGGGGAAGGTAGTATTGAAGATGACATCGGGCGAGAACTTCTTCTCGATGATGTGTTGCATGTGCGAAGTCGAAAGAATCTAGTGTCCGGATCATTGTTGAGTAAGAAGGGCTTCAAGTTGGTGTTTGTCTCAGACAACTTCATCCTCACCAAAAATGGGATGTATGTGGGAAAGGGGTACATGAGCAATGGGCTCTTCAAAATGAATGTAATGACTATTGTACCTCCTATTAAAAATATCAATAAAAAGAGCATGTCATACCTTGCCGTAGCGAATCTTCAAATGTGTGGCCTGGTGAGCTAGGACATGTTAGTTATGATACATTGCGCGGATTAATTAATATGGAATGTTTGCTAATTTTAAAAAATAGATTCAAATCATAAATGTGAGATTTGTGTGGAATCTAAACTCCTGAACTACTTTCCGATCAATTGAAAAGTAGTAAACCTCTAGAATTAATACATTCGGATATCTGTGATCTAAATTTATTCAAACGAGGTGGTAAGAATATTTTCTTACATTAATTGATGATTACTGGAGCTCTTGTTATGTTTACTTATTGAGAAGTAAAGATGAGGCATTGGAAATGTTTCAACATTTCAAGAATGGTGGAGAACTGACTTGATAGAAAGATCAAGGTGATAAAAGTGATAAATTGAGTGAATATAGGCTTACCTTTTGGTGATTTTGTTCACAACTTTATGGTATAACCGCAAGCAGCGCACCCTGTTCACCTCGGCAAAATGGGGTTGCTGAGCATTAAATAGAACTTTAAAAATGATGAATGCATTACTATTAAGTTACGGACTACCTGAAAATTTGTGGGGGAAGCAATTCTTTTCATAGAGTGTTCTGTCGAATACCTCCGCAGAAAACCAATAAATCCCTACGAGTTGTGGAAAGGTCTAAGACCTTCTTACAAATACTTAAAAGTGTGGGGGTGTGCGGCTAAAGTGGCGGTACCTATACACACAAAAAGGTTAAAAATAGGACAGCGTGGTGTGTTTCATTGGTTATGCACATAATAGTAGTGCATATCGTTTTCTAATTCATAAATCAGAAATTATCGATATGCATGCCAACACTATTATCGAATCAAGGAATGCATCTTTCTTTGAAAATGTATTTCCTTGCAAATCCTACAGTCTCGAACTTCAGTAGAGGACTCGTGATCTTTTGCAATGAGCGGTAGTCAAGGCCAAACAAGATGATGATGAACCTAGATGCGGCCAAAAGGACTAGAACATCAAAATCTTTTGAGGTCCCGGAGATTTTCCTAACGTGTATACGTTAGAAGATGAGCACCAGCTTTTAAGGAAGCTATGTGCCGAGCCTGAAAACCCATATTGGAAAGAGAGTATAAACAATGAAGTAGAATCCATCTTCTTGAAAATCATACGTGG